>JANAVB010022799.1:0-204472 GCA_029216955.1 Iris pallida | reverse complement strand
AAATATATATATATATATATATATAGGGAGGGATATTGCACCAAACTTATTGCATCAATTATTGCACCAAACAATCTCAATCACACATTTTATTTCAATCATGTGGTTATAAAGCATGCGACGTGGCAACAACTTTATGGAATGCTTTAAACCACATAATAGAAATAAATGTGTGGTTGAGATTTTTGGTGCAATAATTGATGCATAAGGTTTGGTGCAATATCCCTTCCCATATTATATATATATATATACTATATATATATATATATATATATATATATATATATATATATATATATAATATTATAGATATAGATATATAATATATAATATCGACGGTTAAGATTAGACGACGCCTTAAACAAGATCCAATAGGTTAACATGGGGATACTTAAGGGATACAAAAGTGAGGGGATATTGATCCTTCCTCATATAAGGAGGGATCACATCCCCTACTTTTGCATCCCCAAAGCATCTCCTCTTTCACATTCGTTGGATCTTGTTTAAGTCGTCTAATCTTAACTGTTAATTTTTTAGTGGTTAAGATTAGATAATTTAAACAAGATCTAATGGGTGTTAACATAGGAATACTTAAGGGATGCAAAAGTGAGGGGATGTTGATCCTTCCTCATATATAGGAGGGATCAACATTTTCTACTTTTGCATCCCCCAAGCATCCCCTCTTTTACATTCATTGGATCTTGTTTAAGTCGTCTAATCTTAACCGTTGATTTTTCAATGGTTAAGATTAGATGACTTAAACAAGATCCAATGGGTGTTAACATGGGGATACTTAGGGGATACAAAAGTGAGGGGATGTTGATCCTCCCTCTATATACATTTATATATATATATATATATATATATATATATATATATATATATATATATATATATATATATATATATATATATTGTTACTACGGAGGCAAAATTTTTGATGGAAAACTAAAAAAATAAAACGGTTGTAAAAACAACGTTTCGTAGCAACACTTCAAAGAAGGTGCATGATAGAGATCCTTGGAGGATTCTGGGTAACGAAAATCTAAAAAAAAATTATTACAACATCAAATAAATGTAATTCTTCTAAAAAAGGTACAACTTGAATTGCTAGCAGCAGTAGTGATGAAAGCCCACAAGTGATTTCTGATTAGATCAGAGAAGAAAAGAAGAAAAGAAGAAAGAGAAATACGGCTTTACCGGGGTGATCAGATCACCGTTGCTCAAAGCAAGATTCGCCTACATACGATCCGCTTCCAGGAACCAACAAGTTCTTAGAGAACTTCTGGAACGCTCGTGAGTCAATTTTTGAGACTTGAACGGGCTTCCTGAATTTTACGGACTCCTTTAACTCGCTTCTTTGGTGTATCTTAGAAAGGAGGGCAGGGGGCTCTATTTATAGAGTGGAGTGAGACTTCACCATTTCTCCTATCTGATGTGGGATTAAAATACGAATACTCTGAAATAGAGTTTAATATTTTACATCATCCCACAATCAATATAGTCGAGTGCCACTCTACGCCTACCTCCCGAACACATGTCCGTGCATGCATGTGGCATCCTGGAGTCCGAGTCCGAGTCCAATCAAGAAAAATTAACTTGCATCTTTGTTAGAATTAATTCTTTTTCCTTCTAGGAAAATACTCTTACATGGCACACACTTGTGTCCCACCACACCTCATGTGCACACCTCAACACAAGCAATGCATTATATTGAGATACTCATCATTTGGTGTAGCCGATGTGGGACTATCTTTTCTAGTCTAAAGGCAAAAACACCAACAATCCTCCCATATATCTTAATATATGGGTTTAGCGTTCCCTATAGTGACTTTCTATCATGCATTAGAAGAGGTGTTGCTATGACTTGAATCTTTCCGCATAGGTTAAATAACAGTATGATACAAGAATGGACTAAGCCTTGAATTCAGCGCCATAACTACAATTCTTTCCACTCACATAATGACATCAACTGTGATTCTGGATGTACATTAAAGGCCTTGTGCCAGCCTAGTTTTGGTGTAAGTATATTGGGTGTATACAAATTTTTCCTCAAGAGACTACCTACATCTCTATCGATACACTCTAGGTGAGTTCTTTTAAAGAGTTTTGGCATGAAGTCTTTCGTTTTCTTGTGGCGCTACACCTGCCATGACATGGCCCAAAGTCTAGATAATGCCTCATGTGGTGTCATAGTACTATAGCATGAGGTCCAGCCTCTTTGTAGTTCTAAATTATCCAACATGAAGCCTTTCGCTTCCTTGCGGTGTTATGCCGCCGTGACATAGCTTGCAAAGCCGAGGCACTGCCTTATGTGGTGTCACACTACTGTAACATGAGACCCAACCTCTTTGTAGTGTTGCCTACCACTCTTCATTCTACAACATTAGGCCCTTTTGCCTTTGTGCGGTGCTATGCCACTGTAACTTAGCCCGAAGCCGAGGCTTTACCCTTACTAGGTACCTCATATGGTGTCACCCCACTGTAGCATGGAGTACTATGCTCTTTATTGTGCTGTGCAACTTGTGCTTCCTGTAAAGCACGTTGGACATCCCAAATAGTCTGAGAACTCGTTAGGACTTCCAAGCCATCCTCTCATTCTATACAAAGAATAAATAGTAGACAACAGTGGTCCTGGGTCCATAACCCCGTATTTCCTAAGGATTAACCACTGTCAACAGTGGTTCTGGGTCATTGATCCCGTAAATTCCAAAGTTTTACCCACTATTCATGATATTCTTTCAATCAATGATCCTTCTTTGAACTAAAAGCTAAATGCCTAGTAGATTTCTCTTCTAATAGCATAAAACTTTATAATAGAATTACAAAGACACAATATCAGAGTGTCTTCAAGCCCATTTACATGACGTGTCTTTAACCAACTGGCACTTGAGACCTTTGGTGAACAGATTTGCCAGATTCTCTTTGCTCCTAATATCCACCACGTAAATGACACCTCTTTTAATAAGATCATTCAACGACTTGTGCCTTAATCGCATAGTCCTCTTCTTGTCTTTGAAGAGATCATTTGATGCTACCACTATTGTTGCCTGGTTGTCATAGTAAATTAGCACTGCCAGAATATGCGCACCTACCATAGAAAGATCATTACATGAGCTTCCGAAGCCATTCTGCTTCATCTGCTGCAGCTGCTAGTGCATAAAACTCAGATTCCATATACGAGTGTGAGATCGTAGACTGCTTCTTCAACTTTCACGATATAGCAGCTCCATCTATTGAGAATCCGTATCCTCCTGTGGACCTTTCACTTTCTACTTATGAGCACCAGCTTGCATCACTGAAGTCTTCTACTACTGATGGATCTCCGCAGTAGTATAGTGCATACTTCTTAGTTCTTTTGAGGTATCTTATAACTCTCTTCATAGCTTTCCAGTGCACCACACCTGGATTGCTCGTGAACCGACTCAGCATCTCCACGGCAAAATCTATGTCAGGCCTTGTGGCAGTAGTTGCATATATCAATATTCTGATGACGCTTGAATACTCCAACTGTCTGACGCTTTCCTTTAGATTTGGCTTCAGTTTCTTGTCACCCCTATACGGCGTATCTATCCCTGGAAGATCCTGATACCCATAGCGTGTGAGAATCTTCTCAATGTAACAAAACTGTGACAATGCTTCGTTCGGATGATCTTTATCCCTAGGATAACATCAGCTTCCCCTAAGTCCTTCATGCTAAACTTAGACGAGAGGAACTTCTTTGTCTCAGTGACACTTGCCAGATCTATACCCAAGATCAGCATGTCGTCTACGTACAGACAAACAACAACTTCTCTCCCGTCAGCGAACTTTATGTATACACATTTGTCCGTCTCGCTGACCCTGTAGCCGTTTGACCTTATGACTTTATCAAACTTCTCATGCCACCTCTTGGGAGCTTACTTCATACTATACAAAGATTTCATCAACTTACAGACTTTGTCTTCGAGGCCCTTGATGACAAATCCTTCAGGTTGTTACATGTAAATCCTCTTCAATTCAACTCACCATTCAGAAAAACAGTTTTAACATCCATCTGATGAATAACTAGCCTATGAATTGTACTTAGAGCAATTAACATCCTGATGGTACGTCATCCGTGCTACTGGAGCATTAGTGTAAAAGTAATCAATTCCCTGCTTCTGAGAAAATCCCTTAGCTACCAACCTAGCTTTGAACTTATCAACAGTTCCATCAGCTTTATCTTTTTTTTTGAAGATCCATTTACTTCTAATTGGTTTTGCTCTTTCAGGCAGATCAACCAACACCCATGTTGTTGGAGGTTATCGAGTCATACTCATCATTAATACCCTCCTTCCAGAGGACAAGCGTCTCTGGTCTTCATAGTCTCATCATAGGTAAGCGAATCTGCTTCCACATAATAGGTGAAAAAATCCTCTCCGAAGTCCTTATGTCTCCTTATTCGCTTAGACACAGGTTCTATGAGTTCTGGTTCAACAGTTCTTCTTGCAACAACTTCTTCTTGGACTATATCTCTGTAAGTAGCTTCAGCCTCCTGTGCACTCACACTATTCTCCGAATATCTGTGAGAATAATGTTCTTGTGTCTTGCAAATTTATCTTCAAAGAATTCTGCATCACGAGACTCGATGATATGATTAAACTCAATATCAAAGAACCTCCAAGTATCACTCTTATTGGCATAACCCAGGAAGATTGTCTTCGTAGTCCTTGTACCTAGCTTCTGAATCTTCAAATCTGGAAGCTTCACATACGCCAGACACCCCCACACTAGAATAACATTCAAGTTGGGTCTGACCTTGAACTAGAGTTCATGAGGAGTGACATCGGAAGTTGCATACGGTACTCTATTCAGAATAAATGTGGCCGTAAGCACTGCTTCGCCCCAAAGGCAATTTGAAAGACCCACAGTCAACAGTATTGAGTTTATCATATCTGTTAATGTTCTGTTCTTCCTTTCTACTAGCACCATTTGATTGAGGAGAGTACAGAGCAGTCGTCTTATTAACAATTCCATATTCTCTGCAGAACGATGTGAATTCATGAGACTTATACTTTCCACCTCGATCACTTCTAAGTCTCTTGAGTTGTTGTCCGGTTTGAATATTTGACATCAGCCTTGAAGTCCTTAAATTTCTCAAACGCTTTATCTTTAGACTTGAGGAGATACACGAATGCGTATTTTGAGAAATCATCGATGAAAGTAATAAAATATTTCATCCCGGCCTTTATGGAGAACTGTTTGAAGTCACAAATATCTGAGTGTACTAACTCTAGAAGATCTGTACTTCGGTTTACCCATTTGTATGATTTTCTCGTGATCTTCGTCTGCGCACAGACCTCACACTTCTCCAACTCCTTATTCCCACATTTGGGGATAAGCCAAAGACTTGACATCTTGTTTATTCTTTTACAACGAACATGTCCTAGTCTATTATGCTACAACTCAAGAGAATAATCAGAAATAGAGACTGCCTTTATTATCTCAACTGGAGTTACAAGTTGAAGTTTGAATATTCTTTCGGTACAAAAAACTTTTCGAAAGTACGTTCCTTTATAAGACATAACCACCTGACCAACGTTAATGTTCATCCTCAAGCCTGTATTGCAGAGCAGACTTCCGGAGACCAGGTTCTTGGCTATAGCTAATACATGCTTCACATCTTGAAGCGTCAGTAACTACCCCTGAAGTCAGTCATAGTACCACCATTCTGATCCCATTTACTTCAGCTTATGTCTGGTTCGCCACCATAACCTTCTCCGATATAGGCTTGTATGTGGTGAACCACTCATTGTTTGAGCAAACATGACATGATGCTCCAGTGTCTATCCACCAATCTGTGTCCTTACCTTGCTCTTTCTGTTTGGGGTTTTTCTTGCAGTCTTTCCTCCAGTGGCCTTTCTTGCCACAGTTGAAACAAGTCCCAGGTGCTTTGGACTTTGGCTTGAACTGAGCCGACTTCACCTTCAGTTGGTGAACGTCCTTCCTTTTGTTGTAAGAAGCCTTCTGTCTCCTTCGGGAGTCTCCAGATTGGCCTCAGCCATCTGTTTGGACAATGTGTCGACTTTGATTTGAGCCCTCAGCTCATCTTTAACATGAATCCAGTGCAGGAGGTGTTCAAGATTCACCTCCATCTTCTTGCGGTGCATGTCTGCGATAAAATTGCTCCACCTCGGTGGGAGCTTGGCGACAATACCTCCAATGACAAATGCATCGACCAAGGGCATGCCGTCATCCTCAAGTTTCTGACGTAACTTAAGAAACTCTTTGACTTGAGGCAACATCTTCTTGTCGTCCTTAAATCGTATTTTCCAGACCATTTCGGTCACGTGGATCTTGTTCATGTTCTCATATGCCTTGTAGAGATTTTCTACAGACTCCCAGACGTCCTTAGCGTGGACCGTCTTGCTGCCAGAGAGTCCTCCATATTGTTTAAGATAAGCAACTTGCAAAGATTGTTATCTCTCCTCCATTTGGATTGTAGAGAAGTGGCCTCAGCGACCCTTCGATCATTTTTACCTTCTGGAATTAATGGCTCAGGATCTGTCAATACGTAGTCAACACTCACGAGTTGAAGATTAAGGCTGACATTTCTCTTCCAGATGTTGTAATGCTCTCCGTCAAACTTCTCAAGTTTGTTAAAACTTGTATCGAAAAGGTTTGCATGGTTGTTTTCCATCGAATCTAAATCTTGCTTTGAGGTTGTTACTCCCGAGGCATAATTTTTGATAGAAAATTGAGAAATAAAATGATTATAAAAACAATGTTTCACAGCAACACTTCAAAGAAGGTGCATGACAGAGATCCTCGAAAGATTCTGGGTAACAAAAATCTAAAAAAAATTGTTATAGCAGCAAACGAATATAATACTTCTAAAAAGAAGGCACAACTCGAATTACTAGTACCAGCAGTAACGAAAGTCCACAAGTGGTTTCTGATTATATCAGAGAAGAAGAGAAGGAAAGAAGAAAGAGAAAGGCAGCTTTGCTGGGTGATCAGATCACCGTTGCTCAAAGCAAAATTTGCCTATATACGATCCGCTTCCAGGAACCAGGAAGTTCTTAGAGAACTTCTGGAACGCTCGTGAGTCAATTTTTGAGACTTGAACGAGCTTTCTGAATTTTACGGACTCCCTTAACTCTCTTCTTTGGTGCATCTTAGAAAGGAAGGCCATGGGGCTATATTTATTGAGTGGAGTGAGACCTCATCATTTCTCCTATCCAATGTGGGACTAAAATACCAATACTCTAAAATAGAATTTAATATTTTACATCATCCCACAATCAACATAGTCGAGTGCCAGTCCACGCCTACCCCCCGAACTGTAGTGACCCATCCCACTCAGTCAATCGGAGGAATCGAAACGTCGACGACTGTTCGGACTTAGCCACGCAACGACTTGCTCGAAGACTCGCTCAGGTGGGTGGCTTTGGTGAACTTGCCTCTGTTTGGCCTTCACACTAATAAAATAAAAGTTTTTAAATGCACATGTAGGCTTGATAATAAAAGAGATACAACCACATAGCTAAGAAAATAATCCTAACTTGGGTCAGACTGGGTTAGAATGTGGAAAGGTCCCATGGTCGGCTTAGAAGTTTGCTCAGCGTGCTTTTAAAATGACATACGATCTTTCGTCCCGTGCCTTGGGAGAAGGAAAGCTGGTTTAAGTTGCCACGAAGTTAAGAACTTAGCCTAAGTGATAGGCGTCGCCCGCATGAATGCTTGATAAAGCATGCACAGTCCCATCGTCCAGGGCTTGGCATTGTCTTCCTCGTCCTACGGGGTAAGTTACAGTGCACGTTGTAGAGCACAGCTTGTGGCGTAAGTCTAGGCACCAAAAGAACATGGTTGTTTAAGTTGAATGCGTGCACAGCATGTTCCCTTGATGCAAGGCTTGACGTAGCCCTTGCTCGTCAAGTCATTGCACGAACAAGTTAGACAAGAGTTTTGCTGGGCTATGGAAGTCATAGCATGCACTGTCCCCTGTTGTCTACTGGTTGTCAAGTCACATAGTCCCACGATCTCAAGGATAGTCATATAAAGTATGTGACATGAGCGATAGTGTTGCCTAGAGAACAAGTCAGTCTAAGGCACGAGGTACGGTTGGTTTAAGAAAAAGCATGCCATGGATAAAGGAACACGTTATGTTCAAGTTAAGATGGAAGACTGTAAAACCCGCTTCCTAAATTTCCTTCCTTTTCAGTATACATATTTTATTATTATTATTTAACATTTTGTTATTAATTAAATGGCTTTAAACCAAGTATGGGTATTTTACATATTATGGGTAACAATCAATGATTTTATATATATATATATATATATATATATATATATATATATATATATATATATATATATATATATATATATATATATATATATAAGATAAGTGATCCATATAAGGATATTAGTTAATTGTTTTAAATTTTTTTTTTTTTGGATTTTTAGGAATTTTTTGTAATTATTTGGGAATTTTTGTAATTGTTTAGAGCTATATATATATATATATATATATGTATATATATATATTTATATATATATATATATATATATATATATATATATATATATATATATATATATATATATATATATATATATATATATACAAATGAAAAAAATATATATATATGTTTGTGTATATATATATATATATATATATATATATATATATATATATATATATATATATACAAAAAAATATATATATATATACAAATGAAAAAAAACAAATGTTTTTGTTTTTTTTTCATTTGTATATATATATATATATATATATATATATATATATATATATATATATATATATATATATATATATATATATATATATATATATAATATATACAAATGAAAAAAAAAAACAAAACAGAGGGGAGTACTGTTCCTAGGAACAATACCTATGTTCCCCCGATCCTGAGCGGGCAGCGGAGGATAACTCCAAAAGAAGTTTAGAACTTCTTCATATCTACACCATTTGATTTGAATTTTTTTTTACAAATTCAAACTAAATCCTCCTCTATCTAAATGACCAAAACCTAGACCTAATCCTAGCACCATGCGGATTTTAATCCGATTAGAAATAAGAAATTTAAACATACTATATAGTTTCGGGAAATAGAGTTCTTGGGAGAATCATCTGAAAAACTTCGTTCCCAGTCCGAACTCTAACTCCAGTTCCTCCCCCACACCCTCGCGTGCACCGTCGATGGCCTGCTCGACGTCGCCGACGACTGGATCACCGGACAACCGCACCTAGCCGAGAGGAAACAGGGGATACCCTGTTTATTTCAGAACTAGGTACCCTATTTCGAATCCAAATTTCTTTAGTTTATGTTCGACAAAAAGTCGATCTATCGACTTCTGTGTGTAGACAACATACCCATCTCTAAACCCTAGTAATTAGAAAATTTTTTAATGCATAGGAAGTCCCATAAAAGTTTCGGGAAAGTAGAGGAAAATTCCTCGAAAACGAACCCGAGAAAACACACCAACCCCTGACTTTGGAAGGACGATTTCGACCCAGATATTAAGAATTTGTAGGAAATAATTTAGACAGTCCTAGTTAACATATATGCGATGAAAACCCATCTGGTAGATTTCAATTTTATTTATTGTACAGGGAGTTACGGATCGATGAACTTGTGAGAAAAATTGTTTTAAAAATACTAAAATTTTAGAATTCTATCCGATATGGCATACGCCCCGACAAACCGGGCGACGTGGTCATGCGCTGTACTCATCAAAAGACGCGTATGGACGTTACCGACGTGTGGGAACTGACGAAACTCAGTTTCGTCGTGTGTGCAGGATGAAATCAGTTCGTATCCGTCGAGATACTCCCGTATCGCCAATTTACAAACTTTGCCCTAACTTCATGTACAGCCGTCGATTCGAAACGAAACTTGTGCCAACAGGTCCAAATCAAAATTTTTGTCTTGTGTGCCAAGTTTGGTTCGATTCTGAGAAGGTCGAATCGGAAACCCTTTTTGGCGAGCCTGCGACCCACCACTACACCAAAAATGATAATTTGAAACATTTGATATTTTAGACTTTGGAATAATATATAGACATTCCTAGCTCTTGGAACACTTTTTAACCGTTCCAAATGACCAAAGTGTTCCTAAAATTAATTAATTTATAACTAAATATATTTTTTATTTCTTGGAACGAATAATAAGTGTTGGTGTTTACGTCCAATCACATATATTAGTCACGTATTTGCTAATAGAAGTGTTCCAAACCCAACCCTCTGATTACAACATTCCAAAAAATATTCTAATTCTCCCACATTTTTTTCATGTTTTCCTCTTTATTCCCTCTCTCGATCGGAGCTTCCTCTTTTCCTAATTTCTCTCTTTTCTAGGTTAGCTTATAATCGTCCAATATCTTTTGCTTCTTGTTCAATTTCTTAGCGATTGCTACTCTAATTTATGAAGACTTTCCATGTGAGATGCGATTTTGAATCTAATTTCCTAATTTCTGAAGGTTTTTCGTATGAAAATTTGTAGGGTTTTGTAAAAAATTTATATTGGAGGAAGAGGAGGTGTTCGAGATGCCTAGGTCACAGCCCCCATCCCGTCGACATGCCATAATCTGGGAACGGATCGATCCGAGGTTTCCACAGGATGAGATCCCCGAGGAGGATGTCGACGTCGTCGATGTTGGATCTGTTGGTGCCGCTAAGGGTAATTTGATACGTGGAGAAGGAATTGTTTCGAGCGAGGAGGCACATCTCCATCTCCCCCATTAGTTTGTACACACAATATGTTTGTTGAAATGCTTGAGTAGATTGAAATTAGTAGCTTGTGCGATTTTATTCATTTTGATGTGATAGAAAACAAATTCACAATAATCTTTGTTTAATCTTCTATTATGGAACAAGTTCAGATGATACTTGGATACCTCTTCTGTTAGCTTATTAAGTGAAAACAACTAGAGCATAGAAGATTGAAAACTTAGGTCCCAATTAAAAATTATGAATTTCCTTCGATAATTGAAACTCTTGGATGTAACATGTTTTATAGGCTGGAAAAAGGAATAAAATTTCTTGTATTTAATCGTATTTGATAGAAGGCCCAAAGGTTTCTCGTATTTCTTGCTCCTCGGTAAATATTGTTTACTTTCATAACTTTCAGGATGAGGATCAAGATCCTGCTGTTGTAGAAATATGGAATGATAAAGTTCTGCCTGACAGACTTAGTATCAAGTTTTTCGTACAATTTCCATACTAAATTGAGTATTTAGTCTTTTTCCTGTTAACTTTCCAGGTGAATACTGTGTGAAACCAAAAAAGGTATGTATATGCATGGTAATTGGCATGTAATTGCTGGTATCGGAGTTTCGCTATAGCAATATGGTTCATAAGTCCCTCGAGATCTGACCAATATATGCAAAATTGTATCAGTACACAAATTAAAAACAAAAGTTAAGTTCCTCCATAGATAAGTAAGGTTATCGAACACAAAAGATGTCAGGTCACTTCATTTGGCAATGCACTGACTCAGGTTAGATGGTAACTGGACAAGGACTGATGGCTTATTGCAAAGATGTAGGAAGTTCAAGTTTTACATTTGTCTCATAGATATTTGAAACATATCTGACACGTTGGACTTGTGTTGGACATGCCACATCGTAAAAAAGAGACTGAAATTATTTAAAAGAGAATAAAGAATCTGTTTCATGCTGACTACTTGTTGCCACCAAATTGTGGCCGCTGCCAGATTTGGTGCTCACCATTGGACAACTATGCTTCAATTCACATATGGATGTTACTGGAGACAAGACAGAGAGGAAAAGAGGAGGATGGGGTAGGGGTTATGGCTAAATACTTAGCCCAACTCACCCTCTTTATGACTTAGAAAATAGATCACATGAGCTAGGTTTAATTCTTAACCCCTAATCCAGCCCCTTTCTCTTCCCTCTCTCTTCTGTGATCTTAACGAACTGTGAGATGGTGGCGTGGCCGCCTGAAAGTGGCAGCAATCAACAACAGTATATATGCTTAATACTGCAATACATGTTATTATATCCTATTTTTTATTGTGCTGATCATCAACTTGTAAAATCATTATCCATGTACCAGACTGATGGCGTCATGATGCTATCAAAGTATATCTTGCTTAAATTTTGATAGTTTTATTGTTGTCTCAAATGTTGACTTTTGCAGAAGCTCAATTCACTTATTCCGGTTGTTGAAGTGGAGCCCCCTGAATGTTCATTCAATCCTCCATTTAAAGCTCATCAGGTTTTTAATTTTTTTTTACTCCATTTCTTCTATGTGATGGAATTCATACTAGTCTTGTTGTTTTGTTATATTAAAGTGATGCATACATCAGTTTCTTCCCATGTCTACTTTATTATAACTATTTTTCTGATGGTATAAGATTCATTGGCCTAAGCTGTTGCAGATGAGATGCAAAAGATTTTACGAAAAGAGTTGGGACCAGAGCCAGTACCACTTATAGTTATTGGAGAAATTGTTGACGAAGAAGATGTAAGTATTAACTATTACATTTATTCGTTCTAGTTTGAATTCCTTAGACTATTCAATTGTTCTGGTGGTTGAATTCATTTATATGCACACATGGTACTTCGCCTATTTTCCATATTTCTGTAGGTACAATTTTGTGAGACTTATTAGCTAATTCCATAAGCAGACTACCTATTATATGTAACATCTAGTCACAAGGAAGCTTATTTTCATAAGTTCGATAATGCTGACTTCTGAAATTTAAGTTTTTATTGCTTTTTTTTTGTATAGGGTTGCATTTGGTGTATCATAAGTTATCAAATGATATGCAAATTGATGCATCCGTAGCTGACATGATGGTCAGGACATTTTGCATGCATTAGAAGTAATAATTTTATTTAAGATATTTGTAAAGTCGTTGGATTATTTTTATGTATAAGAAATATTTGCTTGTTTGCGTTATGACTGACATTCACGTCATTACCTAAATTATTTTATTCAATGATATGCCTTTAGCAAATGTAATAGAAGAGATGACCCTAAAAGGAGCTTATTGGAAGATTATGATTCATGTATTGGACCCCATATTTTGGATGAAGGCTTTTTTGTTGCTATTTTATTTTGTGATGTAGTATGTCAATCTGTGTTATCAATGCACCATTAATCTGACAATATTTTGCTAATGCATATATAATCCTTCTATTTTAGATATATTTTCTGGAGGCAGATGATGGAAATGAGAGTGGTTTGGGTGCGGACATAGGTGATGCCACTGACGAACAACTTGAAGAAAGGTCTTTCTCAAATGTTTTATACCACCTTATAGCAGTTTCTTTCTTTTGGGGTGCTTTGGTTTATTCTTCATATTACTTTTAGTAACCTGTTTGCAAATAACCCTAGAGACTCTCTTTACACTATTGCTTGTTATTCCTTTCTTTTTCCTCATTCGGCAATAGATTTGGTGTATGAGCAACTGAAAGTTTGTTCATCTTCATGTGAACATGCTAGAGTCTGTATATAACTTGTCTCGCCAAGTCCTTAAAAAAATTATATATAAAAAAATTCTTCTAAGAACTTATTATAATGTCATACAGCATAATAGATTCTTTTCCAGAGATGCTATCTATTTTTCCTATCTGTTGTGCTTTTTATTTCATATGTGCTCCACTCATGTTCAAAACCTAAACTATTGTGGTGCTATTATGATTACTTACCAAGTCAATGTTTTGTCAAAAACATTTATTCCAATAATTTATTATAATGTTTTGTGTCAAGATATGTTCTTTTTCTAAATATACTATCTATTTTCCCTTTTATGTTTTTTTAGTTCATATGTGTTCCCCTCAAGTTCAAATAACTGATACCTAAATTATTGTAGTGCTATTATGATACTTAAAAAAGGTTTGATGATTTCGTTTATGCTTTTTGGTATAGGCAACCATTGCTCATGCTCTGGAGAAAACCAAGTACCCAAATTCTGATATGTACTGGAAGAAGTTCGACAAACAGTACCACTTCTCTTGTCAATTCATGGCCGCCTTGATCGCGATGAATCACACCGACTTCATCATCACCAGTACCTTCCCGAAGATTGCTCGAAGGTACTATTCATCCTTTCGAGAAATTTATGTTACAGTAACTATTTAATTCCCTCGAAATAAGCCTGGTTGTGCATTCAATGTACTTGCAGTAAGGATACTGTGGGACAATAAGAATCAAACACTGCTTTCACTCTCCCCGGGCTCTACCGTGTGGTTCAGGGAATCGATGTGTTCGATCAACATTGTCTCTCCGGGCGCTGACATTTTCGTCTACTTCCCTTACAACGATGAGAGCAAAAGGCTCACCGCTCTCCACTCTGAGCATGAAGAGCTACTCTATAACCCCATGGGACAATTCTGAGCACAAGTGGGCACCTGCATTTTCTTGTCTTTCCTGGTTCTTAGATCACTCATTCGTAGTTGAATTAAATGGCTATCTGTTCTCTTTCAGGGGTTTTTGAAGGATAGGAGCAAGCCCATCGTATTCTCGATGGCAAGGTTGGATCGAGTGAAGAACATAACGGGTTTGGTGGAAATGTACGGTAAGCATCCCCGCTTAAGGGAGCTTGTGAACCTTGTTGTCGTTGCTGGATACCACGTAAAGGAATCCAAGGATCTTGAGGAGCAAGCGAAGAAAAAGAAAATGTACAAGCTCATTGATCAGTACAAGCTAGATGGTCACATCCATTGGATCTCTGTGTAGATGAACCGCGTCCGCAATGGTGAGCTCCACCGTTGCATTGCCGACACTTGGGAGCTTTTGTTCAGGTATTGTTCATATCTAGATATCATGTTAGCTATATTGGCTAAGATTATAGATCTTGTTGTTCTGTAACTACAGTTGCCATTGTGTTTATAAATTATTCAACTATGGGATTGTATGTATAGGGTTATTTACACTAATTGTCCCTAAGTTTTGGGTTTATAACACGGGGTACCCCTACTTTCAGCCTATTGGTCTGGCGTTCCCAGATCTAATAAATTGAGGGTTCTTAAATTGAGGCTATAGATTTAGACTCCATGGATCAATGTTTTAGTCTTTAGGTACACAATTTTTTAGCTTATCATAAATTTTTATTCATTTTTAATGTTAAATATGAGCAGAAAAACAGATTTCCCAGATGCTTCTTCCTTTTAAAGACTTAATATGTTGTTTTATTGAATATACTAAACTACGGCTCAAATGTGTTCAGGAACTGTGCTTATTACTGGACTTTTGGGGATACCATTGCTTACTTTGTTAACCATCCACTACATATACTTGTCAGTCACATGCAAATGAAGATTGGCTTTGGTTTAGGGCTGCTCTGTCAAGTCTCAAACCTTTATTTCCATAGTATCTTGAGGGTCCTTAGAAGCCCTTCTGGCCATGGTGGGTATCAAATTCCTCATGGGTTTCTATTCAGCATAGTGACATACAAACTATACCACCAAGATCTACTAGTGGACCGACTTCAATATTGCTACACAGACAGTGGCAGGTTGTGTTTTCGTTGTGGTGGCTGCTTCAATAATGACCAACTGGGCCCTTATGGAGCACCGCAGGTTGAAGAAGGTAAACACACTTAAGTTTTCTTGAAGCCGTAGAACAGATCATATTTATTTGATACAGTTGTAGGCTTCCTTCTTTTACATTCTACATTGTCCCTTATCATTTGCTTTTTCATCAAGGTTGATTTGAAGTAGCATTACATCAACCATTTATACAAATTAACTGTCAATTTTATTTAGTACCTGACCTTTTATTCAATTAATAAACATAAACCAGGTTTCTCATAAAATCCTGTACTTTTGCTAAGATAGATCGGGCTTCTTCGACACATTATACCCTTAGGAAAGTTTGCCTTCTAAACTATCACAACTTTTTTAGTTACTCTTGCCTCCATGCAAGAGTTTCAACAATAGCATGTTTCACATTGATGTTGCTATTTTTTCTTCAGTTCACTGCAATTATTATGAACTGTTGTTGCACAAGATTTATTTCTTTGTATTTGGAACCAGAACTTAAATGGAACAATCCATAACGAAAAATTTATATTCCTATGAAAGTATTATGTCTAATATTCGCCGATATGAATACGGACTATGTTTTGGGTTACTTTGGAGCCTATACATGACAATTCATACTGTGATACTGATGAGATACTCCTTTGTAGACCATCCCTACTTAGATATTTAGATTAGCTTTCCAAATTATCTATAAATTTGGCATACCAGATTTATTTGTATTACCAAGTATCAGATTATGAAGTTTTTTTAATTATGCCCACTTCTGATTTTATTTTGCTTCAAATAACAATTTTGCCTAGTGTTCTGAACATGTCTGAACCTTTATTTATTAGTGATTCCATGATTTTAACTTGTTTCATATTGTTGCATGCAGGTGTTGCAAGTTACTGTTATTGGAACCTCCATCATTCAGTTGGAGAATAAATTTGGGATCATGTTTCGAAGGACTAAATTTTTATGAGACAAAGATCAAAGTAGGTATATTACAGAAGTTGGGCCGTCCATCATTTCATCTAGGAGGGAGTTTTTGATGGTGCTTGATTTTACATTGTCCTAGTTTTATTTCGAATATTAGGAACTAGAGATGAATGTTATCATATTTTGTACTTGTCAATAATTTTGAAGTATTTCAGTAGTTTGGTGAATATTTGTGACTTCTACGAGCGAAGCTTTAGATGATTTTTCTCATGTCATGTTTTATTGCCATTTGGAAGGCAAGTTTTGACTGTGTCTATTTGAGATAATCTATTAAAGTATCTCAAAGAGATGTTTTGCGTGTGTTAATAATTTGCTCAAATGTTCTCTCATTGATTGTTGTGTTTAACCTTTTGTTGGTAGTGGATGAAAGTATAGTATGTTGTACCTATATTTTTGATATCATCGTTTAATGTACTATCTTCAAAAATCTGATTGTACTACTTTGTATGTGTTTCCATGTTCAATTTAAATATCATTAGTTATGGTTCAAACTAAAAATTGGATTGCAAAAATAAAATTAAAAAAATAGGAACGTTAATGAAGTGTTGCAAACTAGCCATAAGAATAATGCAAAAATATTGCAAATTATATTTAGGAACAAGCTTATAGTGTTCCAAAATGACATTTAGAAACGTTTTAAAGGTGTTCCAAAAAAACTTCAGAAACACATTATATATGTTCCGAAAATTACTTTTGGGACGCCTAATACATGTTCCAAACTAAATTTAGGAACGTATTATAAATGTTCCAAATATTGCAACGCCACTTTTAGAAACGAATATGATATGTTCCTAAAAATATTAGAAACATAAAAAAATTGTTCCTAAAGGCCCTTTTTGGTGTAGTGCACTCAAACGGGCGATTTTGTACAGGATCATCGGAATCCAAAACTGGACATACCGTTGAGTTCCTCTCCTCAAACTGAATCCGTAGACATGTAGTTTGACGACTTTAGAGACCATAGACTTTGGCACACGTTTTGGTACAAAGCGGGTCCAACAACGGACATTATTTTGACCCAAAATTACGATTTTGCTCCTGTTCCAGAATTAGACTTTTGGACATGCGTTTTTTAGGTTTATCTTTTACACCAAGTATGTTTTTGATGTTGGTTTCAGCATCCGGAGTTGTTTGGAGATTGTGACGTTTCTTGGCAGACATTGTGATTTTCTGGACTTGCCATTTTTTACCATCAGGCAAGATACCTTGCCACTTTACTCTGTAATTATTATATTCTTATTTTCAGTTGTTATTTTTAACATTTCTTATTTTTTGATATTATAAAACTGTGCGTCCAAGTCACACTTGGGTGCAAGCGACTCTATCGGTCATTTTTCTCGCTTTATTTATTTCTCTTGCATTGACTTAGTCTAGTGACCACCCATTGATGTTGAGGTATTAGTATATCTCATACGGCCTTGACACTTGCTTTACCACATGATGTGAGTCACATGTAGGACACATATCCGCGTAGTTGGCTGGCCACCGATACGTATAGAGCGTGCGACGGATAGGAATAACTGCCAATAGAATTGCATGCTAGATGACTTGGCGGTTACTTGAGGTACATGTTAGTCATGGAGATGATGATACTAGATATTGGGTGGGGGGAACAATACCTGACGTATGAGCTTCGATTGCACTTCCCTTGTAACCCGGAAGCTCCGCTGGAGAAACATGTATGATTAGCCTCTCAGGTTTGCCACTGTTGTTCTTGGAACTTCATGCGCTTGGTCATTGGTGCCCAAGAGGGGACTATACAGGATCCTATATTCAGCCAGGGCTCATGCATCGAAGGATTGTATCTCAACTGCATATTCACAGTAGAATGGTCAGGAACCCGATTGCATGCATCCTTTTTCCTTCTTATTATATTATCACAGTTTATATGGCATAGTATTTTCTTGTATCTTGCTACGTCCCTCTGAGGACCTGGTTATCTCTCCAGGATTAGACAATTTTCCATAGGAGTACGGAGCGACGTTGGAGCTATCCTACATCGATGACGAGGCAGTCCTTACTGATTTCTAGTATATTCTTTATTTGAGACATTGGTGGACATTATTTTTACATCTCTTTTATTTCTATTTTACGGAGGTTGGACTCCGATCTTGTGAGACTATTTTTTATAGCTGTTTGGAGTGAGCATGTTCATCCGGCTATATTTTGATAAACTTATTTATTATTTATTTGGACTCTATATTCTTCTGTGTTGAGCTGTGATGAGATTAGATTATATTATTCTGGCAGGTGATTATTTTATTTACAGCTTATGTGCATTTATGAGGATTCCATATATTGGAGTATTCTTCGTATATGTGCAGCTGGTATGTTCATGTGTTTGGTCCTATGTATTTTGGGACTGGAGCGTTACAAAGACTACTTAGTAGTCGTTCCCTGGATTTCAAAGGATAGAAGTTTACGAGATTGGTTTCGCTACTTGGGAGTCTCGATAAGGAAGTCCACGCGACTGGTTATCGCTGAGATCGGTCCCGCTACTTGGGAGTCGTGATAGAAATTTAGAAAACATGGTCATGATTAAGGAAGGACTTCGAAGATCGAGTTGAGTCTTGCATGGTCATTGGACATCTTTGTTGGCCTATTGGTCATATGGTCAACCTGATTTTAATAATTGATCAAAACTCTGTTTGGATATACGAAGCTTGTTGGGACATCTCAGCTCCTTGGACATAAGCAAGATTGGATATTCACTTCGTTCAAGACTGAAGATCTGTTTGCCTACTTGAGTCTGTATTTCCTATGCAATGTAATTTTCTTTTTATTTTGAGTCTAGGAATACATTGTACACCGAGTCGTACTGGCAAATAGGCTATTCCCAAAACAGTTCAAAATGTTTTTAAAATGACCTATCAAATTGTTTACAAAAAGGTTTTCAAAAAGGTTTTCAAAAATCACCAAAACCTATTTTAAAAACCCTAACCTAACCCTGACAGAACTCGGCCAGAGTTCGGCCAGAGTTCGGCCAGAGTTCGGTTGGTGGCCGTTTTGATTTTGAATTCTCTGGAACTTGGTCCTCCTGCAGTTGCGGATTTGACCGAGATTTGCTCATCGAGTTCTGCCCGAATTCTGCCCGAATTCTGCCCGAATTCTGACAGAGTTCTCCCTTTGGAAATCCTATAAATAGAGAAGTATTTCGATCATTTCAATTCACTCATTCACTTTCAATCTTCTCTCTATCTAAAAAGCTTTCTGCCTTCCAAAGAGTTTTCTAGAGCTTTCATTTTCAGATCCCAAGCTAGTTACAATCCTCTAGTCGATTTGCCAGTGCGGTACGGTCTAGAAGTTTCTGAGAGATTGTAATCAGAAGGCTTGATTGAAGAATACCTCTTCACATTTGAAGTTGGACGAGTTCTTCGTATCAAAGCTCGCGTTGTAGAAGTTGCAAGGACTTCGTAAGAAAACTTGTGGTTTTTCCTATTGTGGATTCAAACTGGTAGCAAGAGTTCCACCGACTGGATTAGTCCTCAACAGAGGGATACCAGTATACATCGCTGTCTTTGCGTTTGCTTTCTGAACTCTGCCTTTACTTTATTTTCATTTGTGATTATATACTGTGATTGTGTTGCTAACTTTTTAATTAGCATTATTCCGCTGCCAACTCTATTCACCCCCCTCTAGAGTATTACGCTGTACTATATCGTTCCTACAATTGGTATCAGAGCGGGTGTTACAGGTAAAGCAAGGTAAAAGTGCTATTATTTATTCATTATTTATTAGATCACAGCACATCACATGGCTACTATGAAATTCACAAGTGAAGGTCAGGCCACAAACAGACCTCTTCTGTTTGATGGTACTAACTACACTTATTGGAAAACACGGATGAGTTTCTTCTTAAAGTCTCTTGATTTTGACTTATGGGCTATTGTTCTTGATGGCTATCAGAAGCCACCTCGTATAAATGTCGAGGGTGTTTTAGTTGAAAAACCCCAAAACAGTTATACAGAGGAAGAAAAGAAAAAGGCCAGTCTTGACGCACGTGCCATTAATGCTCTTTTTTGTGCCTTAGACAGAACAGAATTTAACAGGGTATCTACATGCACAACGGCAAATGGTGTATGGAAGCTTCTCGAAGTTACACATGAAGGCACGACTCAAGTCAAGGAGTCAAAAGTCAGCAGACTTACTCAAGAGTACGAGGCGTTCAAAATGAAGCCAAATGAAACAGTCACACAAATGTTCGAGAGGTTCTTGGATATTGTAAACCCTTTGTCCTCCTTAGGCAAAGAATACAATAACCACGAAAAGATTCGCAAACTCCTGCGAGCTCTCACCAAGAACTGGATTCCGAAGGCTACAGCTATCATTGAAGGAAACGACCTCACCACAATGTCACTTGAAGTACTCATGGGTAAGCTACTCACTCATGAACTGGATCTACAAGATTTTGAAGAGCCTGCACCAAAGGAGAAGACTATCGCCCTCAAGGCTCAGCACAGAAAAGCTGCTGAAGATGACTCAGACAGCAGTGGATCTGACGCTGAAGATCAAGCTCTCATAGCAAGGAAGTTCAAAAGATTCATGAGACATGAGAAGAGAGTCAAAGAGAACAACAGCAACAACTGGTACCAAGAAGATGCTGTCTGCTATGGCTGCAAGAAGAAGGGACATATGAAGAAGGACTGTCCCATCAACTCATCATCGAGCAAAAAGAACAACAGGTATGAAAAAGGCAACCTGAAGAGATCAACATCCCGGAAATATGCCAACACCAGCATATGGCATGAGAGTGAAGCTAGCGACTCAGAAGATGAACATTCAGAGGACGCTGCAAACATCTGCTTCATGGCAATCGATCAGGTACCTACTGAACCTGTAGAAACATATGATGACTTTACCTTTGAGCAATTAGGAGATGCCTTCAGTGACCTGATGCTTGACTACAGGAAACTGCGTAGTAAATATCAGACCGCTAAGAAGGTACTCAAAGAGTACAAAGGAGAAATAGGAAGACTTACCGACCTACTAGCTGAGGTTAGAACTAGTGTTAGTGAGTCTGGTGAGCTTTCCTCTATAAAGCTCTTATTACAGGAGACTAAACAGTCATCCGAAGAGAAAGATAAGATTATAGACCAATTGAGAGAAGATCTTTCAAAAGAAAAGAAAAGTCTTCAATCTGCACAAATCAGAATGGAATCACTCACCTCTGATTATACTAAGTTATATGACACTTCCAAAAGGTTGGAAATTAGGTTAGGAAAATAGCCTGAGCCTGCTGCTTCCTATCCTAACACGTGTCACTTACCGAAAATTCGGAACATTTCCAAGCCAAACACTGTCAGACCAAACCATATAAAACCTTTACCCCAAAAGGTTAAGCCCAAACATGATCATAGGTATATGCATTCTTCTATACTAGAAAACCTAAACCTACCAACCATACACATCACTCTGCTTTCAACACTCAACATGCACAATGTCATTATTGTGGCCTCATTGGTCATATTTCATCTGCATGTAGAATGAGAAAGCTAGTTGATTTAAATGTTTATGCTTGGATACCTAAAGCTAACAATTCAGGACCCTACAAGAAATGGGTACCAAGAGTTTCATCTGCAAACTGTTTTGTAGGTGGAACACCCTTCACATGCTAGAAGCAAATGGATCCTCGACAGCGGTTGCTCACGGCATATGACCGGTGACGCTACCCTATTTGCAACACTGTCGAAGAAGAAGAAGGAAGGCTATGTTTCCTTCGACAATAATTTAAAAGGGTATATTATTGGTATCGGTGATGTTGGTAAATCTTCCTATCCCGTGATTAAAGATGTCTGTCTGGTTACCGAGTTGAAACATAATCTGCTCAGCATAAGTCATCTAGCTGATCATGGTTATGGTATCAACTTTGGCAAAGACAAATGTACTATAGTTGATAGCTCAACTGGTAGTACTATCTTTGAAGGAATCAGGAAAGACAATATATATGTTTTCTATCTATTGGAAGAAGCTAACATTTCAGGTAGATGCTTAATGGCCAAAAGTGATGAGAGTCATTTATGGCATATGAGACTCGGTCATGCAAACATGGATACAATTTCAAGATTATCCACAAAGAAATTAGTACGCGGTTTACCGGACATAACATTCAAGAAGGATTCGGTATGCAGCCAATGCGAAAAGAACAAGGCTACCAGATCCACATTCAAGTCTGTAAACGCAGTATGTACTACTAGACCTCTACAATTGCTACACATGGATTTATTCGGTCCTAGCAGAGTTGCTAGCCTCGGAGGTAAATTATATGCATTTGTAATTGTAGATGATTTTTCTAGATACACGTGGGTATATTTCTTGACACGCAAGAATGACGCATTATCCGAATTTGTCGCCTTTTGCAAGAAAGTACAGAATGAAAAAGGTTACATGATCACTCGTATTAGAAGCGATCATGGAGGCAAATTCGAGAATGCTGATTTCGAGCAATTTTGTGACACACACGGTTTTATACACGAGTTCTCCTGCCCTAGAACTCCACAACAAAATGGAGTTGTGGAACGTAAGAACAGAACTCTAACCGAAATGGCCAGAGTAATGTTAAATCAATTTAGCCTACCCAAATACTTCTGGGCTGAAGCTGTCAATACAGCTTGCTTTGTGCTCAATAGAGTTCTAATTCGACCCAAATCGAAGAAGACTCCTTTTGAGTTATGGTTTGATAGAATTCCTTCAGTTTCATATTTTAAGATATTTGGCTGTAAGTGCTTTATTCTTAATACTAAAGACAATTTGGGAAAGTTTGACGAAAAGGCCGATGAAGGTATATTTTTAGGTTATGCGGCCAAGAGCAAAGGATACAGAGTCTTCAACAAACGTACCATGATCATCGAAGAGTCAATCAACGTCACTTTTGATGAAATGAACCAAATGACACTCGATGACAGTGATGAAGATTTGTCCACATCAAGCTTAACATCAGCTGAACCTGAACCAAGCTCTGCACTAGCTGAACCCCCTAGAGGAGATCCAGGAACCAGCTACCTACAGAGTCTACCGAAAAGGTTAAAATTCACAGCTGATCATCCACAAGATTTGGTAATTGGTGATATTACCAAAGGAGTAAGCACTCGATCATCCAGTAGAGATATTATTTCTAGTGTTGCATTTATTTCACAGCTAGAACCTAAATCTATTGATGAAGCAGTGATAGTTTCTGGATAGATGCCATGCAAGAGGAATTGAACCAATTCGAACGAAATCAAGTTTGGGAACTTGTTCCCAAGCCTATTGATCATCCGGTCATTGGCACCCGTTGGGTATTCCGAAACAAACTGAATGAGGATGGTTTAGTAACTCGTAACAAGGCTCGACTCGTAGCTCAAGGATACAATCAAGAAGAGGGTATCGACTACGATGAGACTTATGCCCCAGTTGCGAGATTAGAATCCATTCGTATGTTATGTGCATTTGCATGTTTTCATGATTTCAAACTTTTTCAAATGGATGTAAAAAGTGCTTTTTTAAATGGTTTTATAAAAGAAGAAGTTTTTGTAGCACAACCTCCGGGTTTCACGGATTTTAAAAATTCTGACCATGTTTTCAAGTTGAAGAAAGCCTTATACGGTTTGAAACAAGCCCCTCGTGCTTGGTATGATCGTCTAAGCTCTTTTCTACTTGACAACGGTTTTACAAAAGGAAAGGTTGACACTACACTTTTTATTAAATCTTTTAATGGCAAGCTGCTTTTAATTCAGATCTATGTTGATGATATCATATTTGGATCCACTGATGAATCTCTTTGTCAAGAATTCTCTAAGTGTATGCAGAATGAGTTTGAGATGAGCATGATGGGAGAGCTGAAATTCTTTCTCGGATTGCAAATCAAACAAACCGACAATGGGACGTTCATTAATCAAGCCAAGTACACAAAAGATTTGCTAAAAAAGTTTGATCTGGACAATGTCAAACCTATTGGCACTCCGATGGCAACTTCAACAAAGCTTGATTCTGACGAACAAGGCAAGCCAGTCGACACACGTAAGTATCGAGGTATGATTGGTAGTTTACTTTACTTAACTGCTAGTCGTCCAGATATAATGTTTAGTGTTTGCTTGTGTGCACGTTTTCAAGCTAACCCAAAGGAATCACATCTGTCCGCAGTTAAGCGTATCTTTCGATACTTTAAAGGCACTTCTTCTGTCGGCTTGTGGTATTCCAAATCCAAATCCTTTGACCTTATTGGTTATTCGGATGCAGATTTTGCTGGATGCAAGGTTGATAGAAAAAGTACTAGCGGTACATGTCATTTCTTAGGCAAGGCTCTAGTCTCTTGGTTTAGTAAAAAGCAAAATTCTGTAGCCTTATCAACAATAGAGGCTGAGTACATCGCCACAGGACGTTGTTGTGCTCAGATTTTGTGGATGAAACAAACCTTAGAAGACTTTGATTTATTTTACACACATATTCCCATTTTCTGTGATAACACTAGCACCATTAATTTGACTAAGAATCCTGTATGTCACTCTCGTACTAAACATATCGAGATTCGGCATCATTTTCTTAGAGATCATCATCAAAATGGAGATATAAATCTTGTATACATAGATACTGATAATCAATTAGCTGACATCTTCACTAAACCTCTAGCGGAAGATCGCTTCAATTATTTACGTCGAGAATTAGGAATTTTGGACGTCAATAATATTAATTGATTTTATTTTATGTTTTTATATCATTATGCAAAAACTGTGTTAGAGACAAGCTAATAAAGAGTCTGTCTGTCACCACAACTACGGTTGAAGCGAAGCGTTATTTAAGAGTTCCCCGGTGAACCTCCGCCAGCTGGGACAGTACTCCTACAGCTAATCTGAGACAGCTGCTGTGTAACGATATTTAACTCATAAAATATTATTAATTATGTTATTTGAAAGCTAAAATAACTAATCTTTGAATTAAATATTTGAAACGAGTCAATGAAAAAGAAGTAGCTAAATCAACTTGAAAGAACCCTAGGCGAATTCGGCCAGAACTCTGACCGAATTCGGCCCGAGTTCGGTTGAGGGTATCTGCGTATATATCCAGAACCCGAGAGCTCCTTCTCTTCCATTGCTTCCATATTTCCAACCAGCAGCTACAGCCGCCCGAAAACCCTCCAAACCCTAGGTATTCACCAACCCATTGCTCCCTATCTACTTGGTGAAATCCTTCCAAACTTTGGAATCGTGCGGAGATCATCCTTCTCTACAACATATCTAATCTTTGTGAGGTATAACTCTCTCCTTCTCCACTTTCAAATTAGTGCTTATTTATTTCAATGGCACCTAGATTTAATCCGTCTAAGAGGAAGAAGACTACTCCTAGTGAGGAAGGGTCCTCTTCGAATCCTCACACGGATTCTTTGTTTTCGCTAGTCCAAAAGAGCGACGGTGCTTTCGATGGGTTTTTCTTTCAAACCCTCGATCAAGCTTTATTATGGTACGGTGACTTTTCCACCCGATCCATATGCAGCGGCGCTCCGGTTAAATAGACGATATTTCCTGACCATCGTCACTTATTTGAGGCATTAGGGTTACATTTGCTTGTTAAACTGTGCTTCCCAATTGCTACTAATGCCATTAGATTGTTCTATTGCAATCTCGTAGTTAACACTTTTGACGTGAGCACACATGTTGGAGGCATAGATATTGAGTTCAATGATGTCCTCCTAGCGGAGATTCTTGGGATTCCCAATGAAGGTGAACCGCTAGTTGATATCACGGAATTCGAGTTCCCCGAAGGCACTACACTCACGAGTTTCAAAACGGAACTTTGTGCACCTGACAGAGTACATTCTGGAAAGTTTAAGGCTAACAACCTTAACTTGTTCAACTACGAATTGTATCGCATCATCTACTCTACTCTACTTCCTAAATCCACTTCCAAGGATGATGTGACTTCGCTTGAGCTGTCCGCTATGTATCATCTTATCAAGGGGATTCCTTTTTCCGTCCCCAAGACTATTATTCAGATGATGGGACGTTGTCGTGCAAGAGATCGAAATCTCTCTTACGCGATGATTCTCCCTCGTATCTTTCAGCGCTTCGACATCGATCTATCGACTTGTACTCAGGACTCTGAGCCCAAGTTACTCCAGCTTTCTCGTCGCAGTCGGACTGCTTCAGCTACACCTCCTGCTCCTCCTACTGCACCATCTCCACCACATCAGCCGTATGCCATGACTTTTGAGGGCATACATCAGCACCTATCTGCTTTGCACGTCTCGATGACGGACATGGCTCGCGAGCGTGAGTTCCGCGATGTCACCCGTTACCAGGCGATGGCAAACTCCTTGGCCGATCTGCGTTTTGCACAGACTGGTCACTCTGCCGCTTCCATCCCTCGCGATCCAGCTTTTTCGGGTTACCGCTGTGAGGATGAGGCTGTCCATGCCTACTTCCAGCCCGGTAACGCCTATGATTGGTATCGTGCTCCTCGAGATTATGTTGGCGAGTTCTATGCTGGCGCCCCTACTCATCCTACTGGCGCTGGTACTTCTGGTGCTGGTACTTCCGGTCATGCTGGCCGTGCTGCTGATGATTTTGATGAGGATAGTGATGATGAGATCTGATCTGATTACTAGTGACATTCTACTGTATACTTGGAAATGCTCCGACATTTCAAGTTTTTATTATTTTTTTTATTAGTACTTTGTAGTTTGCTATCAGTATTTCTTTTATCTTCATGGACATGTTTTTGATGTTTCATTTATGACATCTCAGTTTATTTCAGCATTTTGTTTAGCACTATCTCTTTTTACTGCTTCTTCATTACAAACTGCCTGTGAAATAGCATGCCTAAGATTTCTTTTATGTTTTGATGCAAATACATGCCTGCGATGATAATTTGTAGCAACTTTACATGCCTGTGATAATAATCTCTAAATTCTTATACTATATTTCTTTTATTTTCTCGCTATTTGTTACTTATGCATTCATTGCGGGGGAGTCTTCTGCATTTAATGCGGGGGAGCCTTCTCTTGTGCAATTATTTTGCTAAGTGACAAAGGGGGAGAAAATTAAAAATGATCTAACATTTTTTTTGAGTTATATACAGGTTATGAACAATTTCTACTTTTTGATTTTTTTGTACAAGCTTGAACTAGCTTAATGTTATATCATTCATAGTTTGTCAATTATCAAAATGGGGGAGATTGTTAGCCCATTGGTCATATGGTCAACCTGATTTTAATAATTGATCAAAACTCTGTCTGGATATACGAAGCTTGTTGGGACATCTCAGCTCCTTGGACATAAGCAAGATTGGATATTCACTTCGTTCAAGACTGAAGATCTGTTTGCCTACTTGAGTCTGTATTTCCTATGCAATGTAATTTTCTTTTTATTTTGAGTCTAGGAATACATTGTACACCGAGTCGTACTGGCAAATAGGCTATTCCCAAAATAGTTCAAAATGTTTTTAAAATGACCTATCAAATTGTTTACAAAAAGGTTTTCAAAAAGGTTTTCAAAAATCACCAAAACCTATTTTAAAAACCCTAACCTAACCCTGACAGAACTCGGCCAGAGTTCGGCCAGAGTTCGGCCAGAGTTCGGTTGGTGGCCGTTTTGAATTTGAATTCTCTGGAACTTGGTCCTCCTGCAGTTGCGGATTTGACCGATATTAGCTCATCGAGTTCTGCCCGAATTCTGCCCAAATTCTGACAGAGTTCTCCCTTTGGAAATCCTATAAATAGAGAAGTATTTCGATCATTTCAATTCACTCATTCACTTTCAATCTTCTCTCTATCTAAAAAGCTTTCTGCCTTCCAAAGAGTTTTCTAGAGCTTTCATTTTCAGATCCCAAGCCAGTTACAATCCTCTAGTCGATTTGCCAGTGCGGTACGGTCTAGAAGTTTCTGAGAGATTGTAATCAGAAGGCTTGATTGGAGAATACCTCTTCACATTTGAAGTTGGACGAGTTCTTCGTATCAAAGCTCGCGTTGTAGAAGTTGCAAGGACTTCGTAAGAAAACTTGCGGTTTTTCCTATAGTGGATTCAAACTGGTAGCAAGAGTTCTACCGACTGGATTAGTCCTCAACAGAGGGATACCAGTATACATCACTGTCTTTGTGTTTGCTTTCTGAACTCTGCCTTTACTTTATTTTCATCTGTGATTATATACTGTGATTGTGTTGCTAACTTTTTAATTAGCATTATTCCGCTGCCAACTCTATTCACCCCCCCTCTAGAGTATTACGCTTTACTATATCGTTCCTACAGACTTAAGCACAAGGTGTAGTCTTCTCGAATGATCGTCGGGGCACCGGGATTATGTCGGCTCGGGAAAGTGTGTTGGCTCAACAGATGCTAGATAACCACATGGAATATTCGGCACCTCCGGGGCTAGCTACCAGCGTTGAGGGACAATCCGATATCCTGAGCTTGTCCGAGATAGCTTGACATTACTAGTGACCATTTCATATAGATGAGTCGACAGAATAGCGGCAAACTGCGTTTATGCCTTTGGATTGAGTCAAAAACTTGAATGCGTGTTCGGTCGGTAACACAATATTTGGGCCTAAGATTTGGCTGCAACGTAGATACCGTGCTTGGCACGAGGTACGGCATCGGGATGTTCATGTCATGGACACTAAGTTAACAAGTCTTATCTAAGTCGGTTGATAAGTCGAACAGAAAGGCCGTGAGGTGGTAGCACAGACAGGTCATGATAAGTTACGAGGCACGGCCTCAATCTTGAAGCACGGACAAGTCAAGGCAAGGTTTAGTGGCACGACCTGCACGAGTCGTCACCTTAACATCGTCAGCACGAGAATGACTTAGCGGTACACGAGACAAGTAAAAGTCACGGCACGGCCCTGCCGCTTCGGGTTGAAGTTTGGTCGAATAGCTAAGCGATAAGGCACTGCCTCCATCATGATACACGAAGGCACTACGACACGATTATGTCGTGGCCCGTGTATAGGCCAAGGCGTCTTTGTCCTAAAATTGATCCCAAGACAAGACTAGAAAGACAATAAAAAGGGATTAAGCTGCACAAAGTAAATGAACGTGTCGGTTTAGTATGGGTGGGCGAGGAGCTCACTCCACCTGTACAGTTGTACTGACACCCACACAATTTTTATGTGCAGGCACAGGTAGAAGCTCGATGGCGCAGAGCTCGCTTGGATGCGTCGAGGTACGGAGTTCCTTGGTGTTTTGAGGCGTACGATCGCATGGAGTCAAAACTTATACGGGACATTGTAGTGCCCCGACCCGCAAGATGCCTTATGATGGATGGTTGGTTCGATGAAGCCTTGTTGGACTTGGGGATATGCGAAGGATCGCTTGGAAGTCTATGCGATCGTGGCGGGAATCGTCCTATGAATGTGAGTAGTGTTGAACCCTTCAAAGATCCTTTAGCTTCACGCTTAAAATAAGGATAGTATGCTATGTTTCTTGTTGAATTGCTCAATAACACCTTGCATGGAATTTGGAAAGATAATGAAAGATAATAATCACCTGAACGTAAACTGTTGTGGCTAAATGAATTGTATGCTTGTACAATATTGCGATGAATTACATGATAGCTGAAGGCAAAGTCCCAAATACTTGGACAGTGAGTATATCGAGCTTTGGCATGATGAATAGTTAATAACACAGATATTAAGACCCAAGTACTGGGCAGTGAGTATGCTTGAATTATGTCCGAATAAATGTATGCCAAACAGATGCTAAGTCCCAGGAATTGGGCGGTAAGTACATTGAGTTTGTTGGAAAGAGGTATGTTATCAAAGATGTGGCAAAGAGATGGGGTAACAACATTCTATTATCCTGTGCCGATGTAGAATGTTAATCCCACTAAGACCCTGGATGGGCAGATTATAATATGAGCGTTGGCTCAAGGCAAGATGGCTAGATGGCAATATGAATGAGAATGATGGTTTTGCTTAGTTTTCCTTATCATGCATTATATATTTCTTCTTAGATAAGTTGCATATAGTTGCATGGTCATGGACAACTTGTCGACAAGGTTTCGTTCCTCGAACGGTATTCCTGGGCCATGGAACCCGGTTCGTCCTAGGGGGAACAAGGATGGTGTCGATGTAATGACATCAGGATTGCAGGACTTGCAGTGGGGGCTTGCTACCGCCCACTGAAAGGATGCTGAAATCCCATGGTGCTGAAGTAGTAGCACGGTGTTTCGAAAACCTCCCATGGATTCACACCCCATTTGGAGTTAGCCGTTCACCAGAAGATGATCCAAGATGGCGTGTCGCCAGTGACCTTCATATAGATAGGTCCAATGCTAATGATATCTTATGCAGGTAGAGTAAGTTATTACTCAAATACAGGGAAGGATGTCGACTGTTGGTAAGAATCACCTGAACGGTGATATTTATATCGAATCATGATATTGTTCCTAACAATGTCTTGTGCAGGCAAAGTAAGTATTATAACTGTACAGGGATGGCTACACGATCGTGGGTAAGAATCACCAAAGGGTGATAACTGCATGCTTTAAATTATGTTGGCTATGAGATTTGCATGCTTTACTTCTTGTCGGCTATAACATGAAATTGACCCTAAGGCAACGAGAAAGACCACTGTTGTTAATGTGCTATAACATGATTACTTAATGTTGTCTTCTTAGGTGAGTTGGGCCAGCACCGCTCGCCAGTACATTGATGATGTACTGAACCACGTTGTGGGCAATATTATAGGTGTTTGCTTGGGGGAAATCCTGTGAATCAGTGCATGGCATCGATGAATCGGATGGGTGTGCAGAAGCTCTTCTTTCAAGATGATGTCTTCTGCTATACGGGACATAATGTATGGAACAGTAGAACTCAGATGTACCAGTGAGATTGTAGCCAAATTGGCAAGTCATTGTAAAGAAGTCGGTATATTCATTGTAGCCTAAGGGCAAGTGTATACATTCAGTTGGCTATTCAAAAGTCTCGTAATCAATTGTAAACTCTGTATTCCGCTGCAAGTCTTGTAATCCATTATGATTATCAATAAAAGAGACACATTTCTTCAATATCTTATGTGACTTCAATTTATCTTCTTGATTCTGTGGCGTTGTCGATATTTTCTGAGAATTACCAGGAACTGTAATGGTTTTGCCTTGTACAAGTGCAATCTAGACTTGTACGGCATCACGCCCAGTGGCTAGTTTTCGATCCTCCGGGATCGGGGCGTGACATAATGGTATCAGAGCACGGCTTTACGATTCCTATTCGATTTGTTTCGAATCAATGTTGCTACTAAGATGATTCTAAGCTGCTTCCGCGATGATTCAAAGATTGCTTCCGCGATTATTCAAAAGTTGCTTCCGCGGTGAATCAAAGTTGCTTCCGCGAATACTCAAAGTTGCTTCCGCGATGAAATCAAAGTTGCCTCTATGATGATTCATAGTGCTTCTACGATTATTCTGTGTTGCTTCCAAAATATTCTATGTTGTTCCCTTGACTGAAAGTCCGTTGATCATTCTAACCTCTCACTGGGTGTTCCATACAATAAGTCTAAATATGTGGGCTGTGATATGTGTGCTTTGTTGAATTTCTAAAAGATACCAAAAAGATTAACAATGATGCGATGCGATAATAAGTTTGTGATGTATGCTGGATGTCTTATGTGAGGGATTCTTTGAGTCGATTGTTATGCAGCAATCGATCGTGGGGTGATGGCTTGGTATGTTTGAACAGAATGTGCATGGATTTCAGTAAATGGGAATCGACAGAATCTCGAGTCGATATTTGTGGTCAGCATAACCACTGCGGGATAGATTGTCCATGTTGGATGATGGTTTGATACGAGAGAATATTGTGTCAGAATGGCTTGAGCTCTGGGTGGTATATTGTATATACCCTCGTCGTGATAAGATGTCCCTTGACCCTTGACGTGTTTGTGATTTTGTGATTTCTTTACCTATAAGGTATTGGGTGGTATCGATTCGTAGCTGAGCTTACGATTGATACATGTTGGCTAGGAATGTCCCTTGACGTTTAAGTTCCGATGACCCGTTGCGAGATTTTGATGTGTTCAGATGAACCATCGCTAGACCTTGTCGGTTAGCATTATGTTGGGTAATAAGGGAATTGAGGATATGAAATGAATGCCTTGGTTGGGAAGAAAACAAATTTCAGATTCAGGCAAAGACTTGGATCAATTGGGAAAAAGGAGTGTAGGCTTGGTAATGATGGTGTGATGTTGCTATTGAAAGATTTTGCGAGAATAACTATGGACTGAATATTGAACGATGTTGGAATTGAGTATAAGAAATTGCATGCTGAATATCGACAGAATTGATGGTAATGTTAGGCGCTTATCGGGATGTTGCGAATGATTTAGACGATGCAGAGAGAGTTGCATCAACGATCGAAAGGATCGAGAATGGGATTGAGGAATAGATGATCTTAGCACGATGTGCAGTTGGGCTTGAGAGAAATTGATGTCCCGAATTAACAAGTTATGACCCTGGACTATTTTGAGGCATAGAGAATGGGTACTTGTCCCTTAATGCATGAAAGAGTAGATGTTCCTTATGAGAGTCGAATGGCTGGAATACAAATAAGTATCGAGGTGCAGCGATATGTAAAAGACCATATCGGTAGATGATGTTGTCGCATGAATAACAAGTTTGGTGGAATATAGAATTGTTGGATTATGACTTAGCTAATGAGTTATGTTATGTCCACTAAAATGACCGATATGCGAATGCTAGATGATTGGTGCTATAGAGATTTGGATCGGTGCATGAATAGTAAATCTTCTTATGGGATCACAAGGAGGTGATGCAAAACTAATATTGGTGGTTAACGTGTATTGCTAAGAGATGACCGTGTTGGTACTAGAAAATTTATAAATGATGCCTCGGAAGAAATATGATTATAGTTGCCTTATTTTGTTGGTTAAAAGAGTACGGACCGTATCGATGATCTAAGAATGCGGGAAACGAATATGTCGCGAAGAGACCGTAGGAAAGAGATCATAAGTGATAAAGTATTGAGATAATAATGTCGGATGATGATTCAGAATAGTTGACCCGATTGAATAGACATATGAGTACGATATGAGGATGCAAGTCGGATTGAACAAGTGACGCTATGTCTATGCAAATGGAAATTGAAAGTTGGATATTCGATTTAGGAGTTTTATATGATAGCTTCGGGATTGACCCATAAGAATTGTTGGATAGAATTGTCGGATAGATTTTGTCGGTTGCGGGTAAGTCTAGAATGAGACTTCGTTGGGTATGATCTGGGTATGAGTACGGGTAGAAAGACTTGACCCTAGATTTTCGGCTGGTTGCTTAGAATGTCGATTGGTTGACTAGAGTGTTGGTTGGTTGCCTAGATTGTTGGTTGGTTGCCTAGAATGTTGGTTGGTTGCCTAAGTTTCAGATTTGGTTGGCTATGTTCTTCAGTTGTCCGTGTTTGGAATAAGTTCATAAGATTGGGGTGGTGTCCCATGTCCCTAAGTTGGTCAGACCATAGAGTTGCCCTATGATGAGAATTGGTTGCCTCTAAGATAAGCGATAAGTATGTCCCTGATAGCTACTCATCTCATATGACCTAGCTGAATGTTTGGTTTAGCTTAGATTAGCTGACCATAGAGACTTGACTGTATGCTAAGTTGACTGTTGGAAAACCGTAGGATGTCCCTATTGATGTTGCATGAGTATAGTCGGAATGAGTAAGATGTGTTGGAAGGTAGGCTTCGGGATGGAATGGATATTTGGGAAATTTGATGTTATAATGTTGGACGGGATGACGGATCATGTTGGTTTTGAACTTGGTTGCCTTTGTTGAAATGTTGGGAATTGCTAAAGCTGGTTGGATTTGACTGATTAATATTGAGGTACGAAAATTGCTGGTATTGCTTTGAGATAGTTGGAATAATTTTATTGATCGGATCAAAATCGAGGATAATTATAACAACGGAATTGGATAGTACATGTAGCCGAGATCGGCGAAAGCGAATGTGAATAGGAATGACCATCGGGATTGATGTTGCTTGAATATGATAGTTGCCTATACGAGAGGATAATATGTTGGCTTGATCAGTGCGAAGAAATATTTGAGTACAACGAGAAATGTTGCTAGAATGGAATGATGGTACACTTTGATAGATGAATCATGATCGAGAAAGTTACGAGTTGCAAACAAAGTGTATGGATGCGAACGATGATGAGTACAAGATTTGATCAATGAGAATTGGAGTATCAAAATAAAATGTGGCTATGGGATTTACCAACTTTGGTGGCATGGATGACAATGAACTTGAAAGGAATACTTGATACATCTACGTCGGAATATTTTAGAAATGTTGGATTGGTTGAGGAAAAAAAATTTCTTGATTTGAATTGGCAACATCTATTGTGTTATCAATTGGTTGGAGTATTGAATAAACAAGTGGGATTATACGAGATGCTCAAAACGAATTACTGATGTTCGAAAAGGAAGATTACATCGTAGCTCGTTCGCTTTCTCTATCACTGAACTTGGCTGAAGTGCATGTATTTCGGGGACGCCTAAAATATGTGTATGATTCCAACTAAGTGGTATGCTGAATTCAAATGAAGCCACGGAGAGGATTATCATGTGCTAAGGATTTGCACGAGTGTCAGAGGAAAGATCAAAGATAGTAAACTATGTTGAATCAATTGGGATGCTGTTACGAGACGGTACATTACTTGAAATCAATCGAGAGATTGCGGAAAAATATTTGATGGTGCAAGTTGATTGTTGAGAAGTTTCATGAAAAGACGGTTGAAGTTTTGGGGATGAGTTTTGTTTTAAGTTTCGAGGACGAAACTTTTTCTGGGTGGTATATATTGTAGTGCCCCGACCCGCAAGATGCCTTATGATGGATGGTTGGTTCGATGAAGCCTTGTTGGACTTGGGGATATGCGAAGGATCGCTTGGAAGTCTATGCGATCGTGGCGGGAATCGTCCTATGAATGTGAGTAGTGTTGAACCCTTCAAAGATCCTTTAGCTTCACGCTTAAAATAAGGATAGTATGCTATATTTCTTGTTGAATTGCTCAATAACACCTTGCATGGAATTTGGAAAGATAATGAAAGATAATAATCACCTGAACGTAAACTGTTGTGGCTAAATGAATTGTATGCTTGTACAATGTTGCGATGAATTACATGACAGGTGAAGGCAAAGTCCCAAATACTTGGGCAGTGAGTATATCGAGCTTTGGCATGATGAATAGTTGATAACACAGATATTAAGACCCAAGTACTGGGCAGTGAGTATGCTTGAATTATGTCCGAATAAATGTATGCCAAACAGATGCTAAGTCCCAGGAATTGGGCGGTAAGTACATTGAGTTTGTTGGAAAGAGGTATGTTATCAAAGATGTGGCAAAGAGATGGGGTAACAACATTCTATTATCCCGTGCCGATGTAGAATGTTAATCCCACTAAGACCCTGGATGGGCAGATTATAATATGAGCGTTGGCTCAAGGCAAGATGGCTAGATGGCAATATGAATGAGAATGTTGGTTTTGCTTAGTTTTCCTTATCATGCATTATATGTTTCTTCTTAGATAAGTTGCATATAGTTGCATGGTCATGGACAACTTGTCGACAAGGTTTCGTTCCTCGAACGGTATTCCTGGGCCATGGAACCCGGTTCGTCCTAGGGGGAACAAGGATGGTGTCGATGTACTGACATCGGGATTGCAGGACTTGCAGTGGGGGCTTGCTACCACCCACTGAAAGGACGCTGAAATCCCATGGTGCTGAAGTAGTAGCACGGTGTTTCGGAAACCTCCCATGGATTCGTACCCCATTTGGAGTTAGCCGTTCACCAGAAGATGATCCAAGATGGCGTGTCGCCAGTGACCTTCATATAGATAGGTCCAATGCTAATGATGTCTTATGCAGGCAGAGTAAGTTATTACTCAAATACAGGAAAGGATGTCGGCTGTTGGTAAGAATCACCTGAACGGTGATATTTATATCGAATCATGATATTGTTCCTAACAATGTCTTGTGCAGGCAGAGTAAGTATTATAACTGTACAGGGATGGCTACACGATCGTGGGTAAGAATCACCAAAGGGTGATAACTGCATGCTTTAAATTATGTTGGCTATGAGATTTGCATGCTTTACTTCTTGTCGGCTATAACATGAAATTGACCCTAAGGCAACGAGAAAGACCACTGTTGTTAATGTGCTATAACATGATTACTTAGTGTTGTCTTCTTAGGTGAGTTGGGCCAGCACCGCTCGCCAGTACATTGATGATGTACTGACCCACGTTGTGGGCAATATTACAGGTGTTTGCTTGGGGGAAATCCTGTGAATCAGTGCATGGCATCGATCAATCGGATGGGTGTGCAGAAGCTCTTCTTTCAAGATGATGTCTTCTGCTATACGGGACATAATGTATGGAACAGTGGAACTCAGATGTACCAGTGAGATTGTAGCCAAATTGGCAAGTCATTGTAAAGAAGTCGGTATATTCATTGTAGCCTAAGGGCAAGTGTATACATTCAGTTGGCTATTTAAAAGTCTCGTAATCAATTGTAAACTCTGTATTCCGCTGCAAGTCTTGTAATCCATTATGATTATCAATAAAAGAGATACATTTCTTCAATATCTTATGTGACTTCAATTTATCTGCTTGATTCTGCGACGTTGTCGATATTTTCTGAGAATTACCAGGAACTGTAATGGTTTTGCCTTGTACAAGTACAATCTAGACTTGTACGGCATCACGCCCAGTGGCTAGTTTTCGATCCTCCGGGATCGGGGCATGACAGACATAATGTATGACGTCGCCATTCTGAAGAATCTGCCACTCGTCGCCTTGAAACTTGTATTGAAAAATAAGTGAGAGCAGAGTGACTTGTAATATGAGAGAAAGTGAGCTTGAGAGACTTGTAATCTGGCCTTGCATCCTTTGTAATTTTATATTCAATCTCAATAAAAAATAGCTTTTTGAATGACTTGTGTTTTGTTTTCAAGTTTTCGCTGCTGACTATTCAATACTGCTGCTTGGGAATTCTGTGCGACGACCATGTCGCTTAGCCTGTAATCGGCCGTTATGGACCTGCCTTATGTGAGCACAATGTAGGCTCACGCGGAATCACGCCTTAGTGAGGACGATCGCTCCTGCGGGAGTGGGACGTGACACGAACACCCGCCCGTGCATGCATAAGGCATCCTGGAGTCCGAGTCCGTTCAACAAAAGTCAACTTGCATCTTTGTTAGAATTAATCATTTTTTCTTCTAAAAAATACTCCAACATGGCACACACTTGTGCCCCACCACACCTCATGTGCACACCTCAACACAAGCAATGCATTATATTGAGATACTCATCATTTGGTGTAGCCGATGTGGGACTATCTTTCCTGTACTAAAGACAAAAACACCAACATATATATATATATATATATATATATATATATATATATATATATATATATATATATATATATATATGTGGCGAATGCTCCCACCGGAAATCGATCTCCTGACCACTCGGACCGCATGCATCTCTCTTAACCACTAGGCTAGAGGTCATTTAATATATATATATATATATATATATATATATATATATATATATATATATATATATATATATATAAATTCTAAATACCAGAAATATTTGGATTATTTTGGATTATATACATTCTAAGGTAAACTTATATTTATGTATGGAGATTAAGGTAATTTAAATTCCCACTAACTTTAAAAAACTGAATGTAACCTCCACTCTATACATTTATCCTCTCTTCCTCTCAATTTCTTTGTTTTCTTTTTTTTTTCTCTTTTCTTTTTAACAACCTATAATCTTTTCTAACTGTTTTGAATATTAATGGAACAAAGCCTTCAACACTCCATGCGAAGTGCCATTCTGATCTTTGCCAACATGTCATTCTCTCCCTCCCACAAATTATTTACATTCATCAACGTTTCATATTACATTCATCTATATTATCATGGAGAGAGACAATTGATATACAACCAGCTTGATGTGAAGTCCCAATGAGAGGTACAATTGCTTTTCATTAAGTTACCATAATTAAGTTGTAAGAGTATATTATTGATAAAGATGCGGCATCATCTTAAACAGAAATTCTCTCAGACTACCTTCGATACACCGACGCTGCACGCCTCCGATATTGTGTGTGTTCCAAGATTTCAGAGCCAACTTCTGGTCTCGAGGACCTCCAATCGAAGAAGACGCTGGAATCACTGCAGACCACTCCGAACCATTGGACAGATGCCGCTGAAGTCGACTCGCACGCCTCAGCTAGAATGCTTGAAGGACAGTGAGTCCTCAACCATCTTTTAAATATTTTGCTTTAACTAATATTACAAAGATTTTTTTTCTCTCTATTTATCTTCTTGATACAGGATTCTTGGAGGTATCATTATGGGTATGTGTCATACATTGTTCAACTTCGACAATTATCAAATAGAATTTATAAGAATGATCGTTTGAATGAAGATAGTCAATAAAAAAAATGATTGCCCAGATGAATATAGGAGAGAATATAAAAAACAATATTTTAAAAACTCACCGGAGGAGGTATTCGTAGTTTGGAAGAAGTATAAGAGAAAGAAAGGAGAAAATATGGTATAGGATATCAGTTTATAATTATACTTTTTTAAGGATACAAATTGAAAAAAATATAATAAAAAACCCTCGAACTCCATCGATTTTGTGTGTTTATAAAGACACAAAATTATACTACACCGATTTTGGAAGGTTTTTGAGCCGAACAAAATCAGTGCCTCCAAAAAATTACAAAGCAGAAAATTTTTAAACACTTCATAAACGGTCGATAAAAACACCGTTGCCAAGCATACCTTTAATAAATAAATTCTCGCATCACAGGTTGACTAAACAACCATATTAGTTGTTGAATGCTATATGATTTTATACTCAAACCTCAAACATATAAACTATTTGTTAAAATAAAATATATAAAATAAATAAACTTTTCAGTTAATTAGCTATGTCATTTTAATGATGACATTACATTCAACAATCACATGAAACATGCAATTTCAACTAATTAGTCCATTTGTATCAATTACCAAACTTAAGGTTCTAAAACAATGTGACATAATCTTTCTTTTTCTTATATCAATATTCTGAAAGTAGGTAGAATAAGTGTAGTTGGATGTCATCTTTGCTACGTAAACTATTATTAACATTTCTAAGACGTATTACACACACAACGTGTGTGCCCCGACACTATATATATATATATATATATATATATATATATATATATATATATATATATTTTTTTTTTTTTTTTTTTTTTTTTTTTTTTTTTTTTTTATATATATATATATATATATATATATATATATATCAAGATCAAGAAAGGAAGTAGCCAAAGAAATCAATCTCGAGACATGACAAATTGTCATGGTTTATTGGACCAGAAAGAGACTGTCGACAAATGGCCTTCCATTGCTGAAGGTCATGTTGTTAAATAAAATGTATATATATATATATATATATATTTTTTTTTTTTTTTATATATATATATATATATATATATTAAATTGGGGCCATACATGTAATAATTAAATGTGTTCAGCCATTATTTAATTAGCCAAAATCAAAGTGTTCTATTTGGATTAAAGTGTTATCGCTAAATGTATAATTGTCATGAAAAATATTGTGTAGATACCAAAAGTCTAATTTCTATTTTTATGATGGGCCGAAATAGAAATAAGATAAGTGCAAGAGTCATGACTTATCATGAAAGAGTATGACCCAAAAAGACATTACTCTTCATGAAAGGACATGCACTTCTTATAAAAGGGGTTATGGTCCCCAATTGTAGAACAAGACATTCTTTCTCTTCATCCCATCAGAGGAGGAAGTAAGGCCCTAAAGAATTCTACAATTGGAAGATCACTACTCTACAAGAAGATTATTCCTTCCCTCAAGTTCTCATGGATTCTTCAGGTATGCTTCCGCATTTGTTAATCATCTTGAATTGACATAGGATTATATGCAGAATTCGGTTTTGGATTTGTGCTTATTGTTTAAGAATTAGAAACATGATATTAAGCACAATTGATTAAATTCAAACAAGTGGTATCATAGCCACTCATGATCAATTCATGTATGATTTAAAGAATTTTAAGATTTAGAATTTCAAAAATAAAAAACTTTAAAATTTTCTTTTCTGAAATTTTCGTTCTTGATTTTCCATTTTTTTTGAAATTGGACTAGAATTCATTTAGAAACGTCTTTTTTAAAAAAATATAAATTGTTATAATTAGTTAGTTATAGCAAGCAATTATGTTCTGGTCTGGTGGTTTGAGGGGATGTCTTGTTTCCGAATGGTTGTAAGTTTGATCCTCATAGATGTAATATTCTGAATTTTTTTTAACAATTAAAAAAATGTGGCATGTACTTCCAATAGGGATCGAACTAGTGACCTAGAGTTTTGAAACAAGAGTGCCAACCACCAGGCTACCATATCACTATGTTGATTAATGTTCAATTTTTTATTTAAGTCAACAGAATAAATTTAAATAATTGGCTATATTTTTAGACTATACAATTGTTTACCATTTTTTTTGAGCCAATTAAAACAAGAAGTCACCAAAGTGACCTCTCTTGTGTAGATTGCTCATGAGAAATGTTAAATGTTAGTGTATATATGTATATATGTGGGTATTAATCTGCCCAAAGGAAGGTTAATATTTGCTGGATTACATACATACATGTGATGGTAAACATGTGATAATTAGTTGTACATGTGAATGATAAATCAATCCAAAGATGGGTTTATTATTTGACATGCATTATTATCAATATTTGATCAATTACAACAAGAGTACCTCTAGCAATTAATATTATTGTCCAAAGACTTGATATTAATGTTGCACTAGATATCTTGAGATGGGTTATGCCATTATTTGAATTTTTTGATAATTGAATTTTGATTATAATATGCGTATATTTATGTTATTTATTTTGTTCTCTTTTCAGCTACTATTGCTACTGTATCTGCTAACCTAAATTCGGTTCCGGTCCTTAATGGTACCAACTTTAAGGACTGGAAAGAGAACATTTTGATTGTTCTTGGCTGCATGGATCTTGACCTTGCACTGAGGATGGAGCAACCCCCTTCTCCTACAGACTCCAGTACATCTGAAGAGAGTAAAAATTATGAGAAGTGGGACCGCTCCAATCGCATGAGCCTCATGATCATCAAACGCGATATTCCAGAGGCATTTAGGGGTACCATATCCGAAGGGATAACAAGTGCCAAAGAATTACTTACCGAAATTGAGAAGCGCATTGCTAAAAGCGATAAGGCAGAAATAAGCACACTCCTTCAAAGCTTGATTTCTATGAAGTATAAAGGCAAAGGAAACGTAAGGGAGTACATTATGGAAATGTCTAATATTACTTCCAAACTTAAGGCTCTAAAGCTCGAGTTGTCAGATGAATTACTCGTGCATTTGGTGTTAATACCTCTTCTTGCATAATTCAGTCAATTTAAGATTAGTTACAACTGTCAAAAGGATAAATGGTCTCTTAACGAGCTCATTTCATATTGTGTGCAAGAAAAAGAAAGGATGAAGCAGGAAAGGACAGAAAGTGCTCACTTGGTAAGTGCCTCTAAGGATAAGGACAAAAAGAGAAAAAAAATAAGGCAATTAAGAATGAAGCTACTGAGGGTCCAGCACAAAAGAAGCAAAATAAGGATACCAACAGTTGTTTCTTCTGTGGCAAGACTGGGCATGTCAAGAGGGAATGTACCAAGTGTCATACTTGGCGTGCAAAGAAAGGTATATTTCTTACTTTGGTTTGTTCTGAGGTAAATTTAGCTTCAGTACCTAGAAAAACTTGGTGGTTAGATTCTGGTGCTACTACTAACATCAGTGTTTCAATGCAGGGTTGCATGAGTTATCGAAGGCCAAATGATGCTGAAAGACGCATTTATGTAGGAGATGGCAAGTCGGTAGAAGTAGAGACAATAGGGCATTTTAGGTTGTTAAATACTGGTTATTATTTGGATTTAATGGATACTTTTGTTGTACCGTCATTTAGGCAAAATTTGGTTTCAGCTTCTTGGTTGGACAAATTTGGTTATTGTTGTTCATTTGGAAACAATAAATTCAGTTTATCTATTAATACAAATATTGTTGGAGCTGGTACTCTTATGGTGTATGACAATCTATATTTGCTTAATACTGTTGCTTCTTGTAATGAAACCTTAAATGTTGAATCGCGTGGTACTAAGCGTAGAGTTGAAAATACAAATTCGGGAGCATTATGGCACAGACGCCTAGGTCACATATCTAGAAATAGAGTTGAGCAACTTGTGCAGATGGGGTCCTAAATTCTATAGACTTTACAGACTTTAATGTCTGTGTTAACTGCATTAAAGGCAAACAGACCACACAAAAGAAATTGGGAGCATATAAAACTACAGATGTCTTAGAATTGATACATACAGACATTTGTGGGCCATTTCCAACACCATCTTAGAATGGTCAGCAATATTTTATATCATTCATAGACGATTATTCTGGATATGCATACTTATTTCTTATACATGAGAAGTCCCAATCAATGGATGTGTTCAAATCTTTTAAGGCTGAAGTTGAGAACCAACTCTATAAAAGAATTAAGGAAGTCAAATCTGACCATGGCAGTGAATATTACAGTAGATATGACGGTTCAGGTGAACAACGTCCGGGACCATTTGCCAAATACCTAAGGAATGTAGGATCGTCCTACAGTACACTATGCCAGGGTCACCTAGCATTAATGGTGTTGCTAAAAGACGAAATAGAACTCTTAAGGATATGGTAAGAAGTATGATATGTCATTCTAACTTACCAGAGTCACTCTGGGGAGAGGCAATAAAGACTGCAGCTTACATTCTAAACAGAGTACCAAATAAAGCAATTGCCAAAACACCTTATGAGCTTTGGACGGATAGAAAGCCTAGTCTAAATCACTTTCATGTATGGGGATGTCCAGCTGAGGCAAGGTCTTATAGGCCAAATGAAAGGAAATTGGACCCCCGAACAGTGAGCAGCTACTTTATTGGCTATTCTGAGCGATCTAGGGGCTATAAATTTTATGATCCCAAATTAAAAACAATTTTTGAGACGGGAACTGCCACGTTCTTTGAGAATATTGAGTTTTAGGGGAGAAATAAGGTTAGAGACTTTGTCTTTGAGGAAGAATCAGTTCTAATTCCAGAACCGATTCATATAGTTGCTTCTGATGAAGCAAGTTCGGAACCTTTACAAGACATTATTGTTCAAACTCCCATTCAAGATGAATTAGTTATTCCTGAAGAGCAAACTCAAGAACCTCAAGAATCAATGCTTCAAGAGCCAATACCATTGCGACGATCTACTAGAGAAAGGAGAAGTGCTATTTCGGATGATTATATAATGTTTCTCCACGAGCATGAAGAAAATAATGGTATGATGGAAAATGATCCAATTAACTTCCGTCAAGCCATGCAATATTCCAACTCAAAAAAATGGATTGAAGCAATGAATGAGGAGTACAAGTCCATGCAAGATAATAAGGTTTGGGAACTTGTCCCATTACCAGAAGGTGCGAAACCCATTGGTTGCAAATGGATATTTAAGACCAAACGGGATTCCAAAGGTAACGTGGAAAGGTACAAGGCTCGTCTTGTAGCTAAGGGCTATACTCAAAAGAAAGGGATTGACTTTAAAGAGATTTCTCTCCGGTTTTATCGAAGGACTCTTTTAGGACAATCATGGCTCTTGTTGCACATTATGATTTGGAGCTTCATCAGATGGATGTCAAAACGACATTTCTCAATGGCAATATTGAAGAAACGATCTATATGGTGCAACTAGAAAATTTTGTGTCAGAAGACCCAAAGAAGATGGTTTGCAAACTAAAAAAAATCCATCTATGGGCTAAAACAAGCATCTCATCAGTGGTACCACAAATTTCATCAAGTAATTCTCTCATTTGGTTTTGAGATGAATGTTGTTGACGATTGTGTGTATCATAAATTCAGTGGAAGCAAGTACATTATCTTAGTATTATATGTTGATGACGTATTGCTTGCCACTAATGATATAGGCATATTGTACGAAACCAAGAGATTTCTATCAAAAAAATTTGAGATGAAAGATCTTGGTGACGCCTCCTTTGTGTTAGGTATCCAGATCCATCGGAACCGATCTCGGGGTACTCTAGGATTATCACAGGGGAGCTATATCGATAATGTGCTCAAAAGGTTTGGCATGCAGGATTGTAAATCAAGAGATACCTAAGTCGCTAAAGGAGACAAATTTAGTCTCGGTCAGTGCACAAAAGGAAATCTTGAGATTTAGAAGATGCAGAAGATTCCCTATACATCAGTGGTAGGGAGTCTAATGTATGCTCAAGTTTGTATGCGTCCAGATATCGCGTATATTATTGGAGTGTGAGGCAGATACTTAAGCAATCCAGGAATGGAGCACTAGAAAGCAGCCAAAAGAGTTTTGAGGTATTTGAAGAGAACAAGGGATTATATACTCACATATAGGAGGTCAGACCATTTGAAGATCATTGGGTATTCTGACTCTGATTTTACCAGATGCCAAGATAGTAGAAGATCCACTTTGGGTTATATTTATCTGTTAGCTGGTGGTGCAGTTTCTTGGCGCAGTGCCAAGCAAACTCTTATTACTTCGTCCACCATGGCTGTAGAATTTGTAGCATGTTATGAGGCATCAAATCATAGTATTTGGCTGAAGAACTTTGTCACCGGGCTGTGAATTGTGAAAGGAATTGAATGACCGCTTAAATTATTTTGTGACAATAAATCAGCCATCTTATACTCCAATAACAATAGGAGCTCGACCAAGTCAAAACACATCGACATCAAGTTCCTGGTTGTCAAGGAGAGGGTAAAAGTTAGACAGATTTCCATAGAACATGTAGGGACAAACTCCATGATAGCAGACCCTCTTACAAAGGGCCTTCCACCCAAGGTCTTTCATGAGCACACTGCTCACATGGGTGTCTTACAATTTGAGGATTCTTTGATTTAGTGGGAGTTAGTCATTGATATAATTTGTGTTCTATTTTTGGTGTTATATTTGTATATATTTGTATTTGGATATTTTTTTGATCAGAAATAAAGATTGTTATTCAGTTTATTACATTTTGGACGATAATGTGTTTAAAAGATCTCACTAAAGTGAAGTAGGACCAGTTGAAAATTGACATGTACAGATCACCTTCATGTGATTTTCATGCTACACATTTCATGATTGACCTATGTCATTTGGTTGTGTTGATATTAGTGAACATTGATGGGTTTAGTTATGATTGATATAACAAAAGCCGCTTTGGTCCTATATTGATATAACTAATGGACGAGATTGTTCAGATATGCCTTATGTTTATGATGGCAAAGTTTTGAGCTCATAAAGTATAACACATTTATAAAGATACATATGTGGCCCAGTAGGAGATTGTTAAATAAAATGTATATATATACACATATATATTAAATTGGGGCCACACATGTAATAATTAAATGTGTTCAGCCATTATTTAATTAGCCAAAATCAAAGTCTTCTATTTGGATTAAAGTGTTATGGCTAAATATATAATTGTCATAAAAAATATTATGTAGATACCAAAAGTCTAGTTTCTATTTTTATGATGGGCCTAAATAGAAATAAAACAAGTATAAGGGTAATGACTTATCATAAAAGAGTATAACCCAAAAAGACATTACTCTTCATGAAAGGGCATGCACTTCTTATAAAAGGGGTTATGGTCCCTAATTGTAGAACAAGACATTCTTTCTCTTCATCCCATCAGAGGAGGAACTAAGGCCCTAAAGAATTCTACAATTGGAAGATCACTACTCTACAAGAAGATTATTCCTTCCTTCAAGTTCTCATGGATTCTTCAGGTATGCTTCCGCATTTGTTAATCATCTTGAATTGACATGAGATTATATGTAGAATTCGGTTTTGGATTTGTGCTTATTGTTTAAGAATTAGAAACATGATATTAAGCACGATTGATTAAATTCTAACACATGTGGGTGCCATGCACTACTAAAATAAGGAAGATTAGCTACGTCCAGATACGTCGCTAATTATGAAAAATACGTCGCTAATCGTAATTAGCGACGACTTTAGCGACGAAAAATGAAGGTCGTGAAAAAGCTAGTCGCAGATGACAAATTCGTCGTTCTACTTCGCTGTTTGTGACGTCAGTGCCGTGTCGCTGGGTCGTCGCAAAGTTAGCGACGGAGAGAGACGACAAATTTACGTCACAAAATTAGCGACGTAGTGTGACCACTTAGCGACGTTTATTTCTATTTATGTGATGATATGGCATGTCTGCCACGTCAGCATAGTAGCGACGTACAGTGATGTAACATCGCTAATTAGCGACGTATAGCGATGTCCCCATACGTCGCTATACGTCGCAGATCCGTCGCTATCCGTCGTAAAATATTGAAAAAAAATTATAAAAATATAATCTGTATTTTTGTTATGCTGTGTGTTGTGTTTACAGTGTGTGTGAAGTACAGTGTTCGAATCATCGACAGTTTCGCTTACTGTTCTTTGTTTTATCTTGGATAGAAAGAGCAATAGTTCAGGATGCACTTCTCAGAGCTTCCTCTTCACGTCCATCTCGGAATCCTGTACCCGAGAGAGTAAAGGATGTAAAAATGAAGCTCTCAGAAGTACACCCTGAACAGTTGCTCTTTTTGTCCAAGATAAAATATACAACAGTAATCGAAACTATCGATGGTTCTGAACACTGTATTTCACATACACTGTAAACACAGACACACATCATCACAAAAATACACATTATATTTTTTTAAAATTTGGGTAGCACCTCCTTTGAATATTAGATCATCGCTTATAACCCAGCGTAGGTATATTTGTCATCTCCGTCGCAGATATCATCATATATAATTAACAGTCTCCTATCATAACAGTCTACAACTAATAGATGAATAACAGTCTCCCATCATAACAGTCTACAACTAAATATCATATATGTACTCAATAAAAATACCAACAAATTAAATATCACAAACATACATGTCCAACAAACATACATGTCCAACAGAGTCAAATAATAATGAAAATCAGTGTACAGAATGGTCAATGGGCCTATAGGGCCAATACATACAAAGATGATAAAAAAATCTACTGGATCACTGAGGACCCCTGTCGCGCATCTGGGATATCATGTACTCATACTGCTCCTATGTGAGCTGCACCGTAGGAGCAGTAGAAGACAGTACAATATCTGGAGTCGGCGCTGTCGATGGACCGGAAGGACATATCTGCTCCAGCTCTCGCAGTCGCTCACCATGTGCAGCAAGGGTACTCACCATCCTCTGAGTACTCTCCTCAATCGAAGCCAATACCTGAGTGAGTGAGGCAGACATGGTCCTCTGCGATCCCTCCAACTTGACCTGTCTACGCTCTGTGCACTGCGTAGACTCGGTGAGCGTGTACAAGCTGGCAGTTGTAGCCTGCTGCAGACTCATCAGCTCCTGTATACGGCACTCGACCGTATCAAATCGTTCGGTGATCATCGGAGGGTCGGATTGTCGCTCTACGGTAAGGTGATCAAAAATCTGCTGCTGCAACTCGCGATGCAGCTTGTCGATCTGACGACGAATATCCTGAGCTCGTGATGACGCCTGCGAAGCTGGAGACTGCGCACTGACAGAGGGGGCCCGGGATAACTCTGAAGCCAAATAGGTGCCATAGGATCCCGTACCGTAGTACGTACCCTTCTGAAGACAGCCAACGGCGGTCATCCAGCGGTCGTCCGGCGATGGAGCTGCAGCAGCCAGCAGCAGCCTCCTCTTGTAGCCGAACAAACTCGGCCTAGAATAATATTTTCTAACGTATAAGTGTTTGCTAAAGTCTATAGTGATATCTATTTTCCTGTTTTCTAAATTATAGTAAATTAATATAAAGAATAGAATGTACATATGCCTGCGTCGCCCTCTCGTCAATGAACTCTCCAGCCCTCCGATGGGTGACCAGGAAGACGGTCACCATGTTAGGGTCCTCACCCTTTTTTACCTGTTAAAATATATTATCTATTATTAGTATTAAACATTCTATCCAACTATATATAAAATGATGTATGTCATAGAAAATGTACCAGACGACGAAAATGCTTCGTCATCATAATGGAGCCACCACACCACTTACTGGCGCTCGACCGTGCCACCTTGGCTTTGTCATACCGCTTCTGGTACCTGGCCTCGGCGAATCTAGCCTTCATCGCAGTCCACTGCTCTAGCGTGATCCAACCATGGATCGACTTTCCGGAGCGATCACGAGACTTCTGGTCGTGGATCGCATCACGGATGAGCTTGCCTGTGACGGCAGAAAATTGGGCCTCGATCTTCGTCGCCCGGTGTGGTGGATAGAAATAGGTCCTCTACAAGAAGTAAAATAGAAAAGTTATATAATATACACAAATGATTATTAAAATTTAAAAATAAATAAATTTTTTAACTTGAAGTGGGCCAACCAAAAGGCCTTCCTATCTGCGGGAGCATCTGAGTAGTTAATCCAAGGCCCACCATAGTTCTACCTCAAAAATAACCCCAGCTGTCTTTGTATTGCAGGAGGCCGATATCTATACAATAATAAATTTTATGAATATATATGTGCATATAATCATTTGAAAAATATATATTAACTAATTAACTTACTTCGTAGGCCCGTCCGTCCAAATCTCCATACACGTCTCGTCCGGGGGAGCGCATGGAGGGTCGCTCTCACCTCCTGGTTGGGCAGGATCAGTTTGGTCGCCGTCCTCCATATGTTCGACGTCGGCTCTCCCCATGGAGCCGTCGGCAGGAGGAATGCTGGATCGGGAGGAATGCTGGACACGGGATCAGGAATACTGGACGATGAGGGAGGAGTCGCCAACCTGCTGGAACTGTCCTGTCCCGATAATGGACCGGGAACAGAACGGTACACTGGCGTACTCGGAGATGAGGATGAGGGTACGGAATCTGCATCCCCAACCCGAGGCAGACGGGACTGCCTAACATAATATCCTTCACGTCGTCCGGATCTAGTCATACCTGATAATAACATATGAAAATAAAACAAATATACATATTTATATGATAGACACCACAGATTTTTCAAAAATTCCATAGTCACAGAAAAAAGTGTCACTAAAGTGTCACAGATTTATATGATAAAAGTGTCACTAAAGTGTCAAATATGATGATAAAACAAACATACAGATTTAATCCTCTTCTGAAAATTTATCTAGTTCGTTTAGCTCATCTTCTTCATCTTCTTCTTCTTCTTCCTCCTCTACATCTTCACTTTCATCTGCATCTTCCTCTTTAGATAATTCTACTTCTTCTACACAATTAGATGTGTAATGAGCAACTTCCGTCGTGTCCACTTCTATAATATTTGTTACAAGAGGTAGTTCATCCTCCTGATAAGCTATATCGTCAACCTCAAAGGTATTTCTAGCTTTGGTCTTGCATACTGCCCACCAGTCCGACCTTGTTGTTTCCCGTTTAGGATAACTTGTGAAGTATACGAGCTGAGCCTGACTTGATAGGACAAATGGTTCATAGACTTGATATCGACGCCGATAGTTTATATCCACAAGACCGTGCTTGTCTACTTTCCACCCTTGACCTTCAATCGGATCGAACCAATCACACCTGAATAACACAATCTTAGCAGGCTCTATTCCATAACTATATGTCAGCTCCACAATCTCCCATGGGATGCCATAGAAATCGTTGCCCGCATCAACATCTTTGTAGTTCGAAGATCTGATACACAAACAACTATTTTTGGTGGAATCGAGATCCACAAAGTTGTCTCTGATCGGGCAAGTTGTTGACTTGAACCTAAACTCATTAACACAGTAGCTTGGCCAAATTTTTGTAGCATAAATTGGTCCCTTGGCTAGCATTCTAATAGACTCATTCTCAAGTCTTGCGTATGGACGATCGACCTAAATATCACGAAAAAATAAATTAAGCTCATTCTCAAGTGCATATACAGAAAGGTAATTACAGAGTTCTCAAGTCTTACATATGCACTCAACCATGATAGAAAATAATACCTTATTTCTTGTTCTAGTTCTTCTTCTGTTATGTGTGGCCTACCTGACCTCACATCATCATTAAATATGCTGAAAACAACATCGTTCAATTAATATAATAGTACAATAATCAACACTATTAAAATAATGTAGACGTATTAATTACTTACCCTTCCAGCTTCTCTACTTCATCATCGTCGCAGTTGAGTAATACATACACCTGAGCAACCCTTAGCTCATCATCGTTCAGATATCTCTTCTTCATTTTACCCGATGGCTTTCTTGGGACATTGAATACCTTCAGTATTGTATCATTACATTCATGATCTCCGTCGTCATTTCTGGAAGCTTTCGTTCTATTAGTTGCAACAAGAACTTGAAATACATCGAACAAAAGTTTGTGATCTCCTCGAGAACATAGGCTTCACAAATAGAACCCTCGACCCGTGCCTTATTTTTAACCTTTCTTTTTAGGTGATTCAAATATCGCTCGAACGGGTACATCCATCGATATTCGACGGGTCCACCACCACGTGCCTCGTAGGATAGATGAATCGACAAATGTTCCATAGAGTCGAAGAATCCAGGAGGAAACATCCTCTCTAGCTTGCACAGTGTTACCGTAATGTCATTCTCTTGCTTTTTTAGACGATCAACGAGCAATTTCTTAGAACAAAGATCCCTAAGAATATGCTAAGCTCCATCAATGGATCCCAAACTGCCTGCGGTAAGAATTTTCGAAATACAATTGGAATTAACCTCTCCATGAATACGTGACAATCGTGGCTCTTCATACCCATCAATTTATTTTCCTTCGGATCGACACATCTTCTCAGATTTGACACATATCCGTTTGGAAATTTTAGGCCCTGGATCCACCAACAAAGTCTCACTTTATCCTCCGTGTCCAGTGAGAAAATTGACTTCGGCAGGAACTGTTTTCCATTCTCCTCTATCAAATGCAACGCAGGGCGTTTGTATATTTCTTCTAAGTCCAACCTGGCCTTGGGATTGTCTTTCGTTTTTCCCTTTACGTCCATTACAGTATTAATTATGTTATCAAACACATTCTTCTCAATATGCATGACATCAAGATTATGTCTGATCAGATTGGTACTCTAATATGGCATATCCCAGAATATGCTCCTCTTTGTCCAGTTATGATCTCTACCAAATCCATCGTACTTGTACCCAGTTGTAGGATCTTCGATAGCACTTGGAAAATCTCTAACCTCCTCCCATATCGTGGCTCCGCACCATCTTGGCGGTGGATCACCTTTCTCTACAACGCCGGCACGAAATGCATTTATGTTCCTTCTGAATAGATGATCTTTTGGCAGAAATTGCCGATGACAATCAAAGAAGCAGGATTTTCCTCCGTATTTCAAGCGAAAAGCCTTAGTACGGTCTATGCAATACGGACATGAGAGACGGCCATGAGTGCTCTATCCAGATAACATTCCATAGGCCGAAAAGTCGTTGATGGTTCACATAAGGGTTGCCTTCATCTAAAAATTCTGCTTCCTGGAAACATCGTACGTGTTAGCTCCTACTTCCCATAACTGATTTAACTTATCTATCAAAGGCTGTAAGTACACATCAATGTTCCTCTTGGAATTGTTCGGACCAGAAATTATAACGGTTAAAAACATGTACTGAGTCTTCATGCACATCCAAGGCGGTAGGTTATACGGAGTGACAATCACAGGCCAGCACGAATACTGGGATCCCGAAAGACCAAAAGGAGTAAAATCGACAGAAGATAGCCCCAACCTGATATTACGTGGATCTGAGGCAAAATCAGGATACACTCGATCAAAGTGCTTCCACGCTTCTCCATCGGATGGGTGATCCAACACTCCTTTAATCTGTTCTCGCATGTGCCAACTCATATTTTTGGCCGTCTCTTTCACCGTAAATAATCTTTGCAACTGCGGCGTTAAAGGCAAGTAGTGCATTGAATCGGTCGGTCTTCTTGCACCGGTAGACCTTCCTTTACTAGTTGTCTTATAGCTATCAGCACCACAAAATCTACACACATCTGCGTCTTTGTCGTCTTTGTAGTACAGCATGCGCCCATTGCGACAAGAATCGATTTTCTCGTATCCCATCCAGAGCGATCTCACCATCCTCTTAGACCGATAGAAGTCTTTAGGTAACTTAGCACCCGCCGGCAAGATCTCTATAATCAACTCCAACACTCGGTTGTAGCATTCTTACAACATGTTAAAATCTGACTTAATGCTCAACAGTCTTGTAACCACCTCTAACGGTGAATGATCCTCACAACCAGGATACAATGGAGTCCTTGCATTCTCCTGCAACTCCATGAACTTTGCAGCATCAACATTCGGTGCCTCCTCAGCTGCATCATGAACGAAACTAGGCCACGCAGCATCGAAAACCATGTTCATGCACCCGTCGTCGTATGCATGATTATCTGAAACAAAATTATGTCCCGTATGCATATACGGCTTAACATAAGGCTCCGGTTCTGATGCTAAAGACACAAGTTCTCCGTGTGCGGTCCACTGATAATAATTAGGCATGAAACCCCTCGAGTACAAATGATATGTCACTTCCACTTCTGGATAATATTTCACGTTATGACATTTTACACACGGACACTTAATTTTGGTGCCGTCCATGTACTGAGGAAACGCCTTAGCAAACGGCAGGAACTGCTCTACTCCCGCTATGTATTCATCCCACATGCCACACATATCATCAGGACGACGATTGTACATCCATGAACGATTTCGTAAGTAGTAATTCATATCTATTTGGAAATAATTCTGCAAAGATGGACACACATTTTCCAATAGGCACAAATTCGTATATTATGTCTTATTATGGGACACACATTAGTAGCGGACAGTTACTAATAACCATGTTATATCGTACATAAGTTCTTGTGCATCCAACGTGTACACATACGCTATCGATTCGTACTGATGTCAATCTCATTCAGACATACTAGATTCGTTTCGATATCGCCAGGGTCACGTTGAAAATTATCTTAACATCAATTTTTAAGACTTGAATATAATATCACCTACAACCGATATCTAAGACCCCATGAAAAAGTCAAAGACCCCATAAATATAATGTCACCTACAATCGATATCTCATTCATACACACTAGATTCGTTTCGATATCGCCAGAACATATATATATAATGTCACCTACAACCGATATCTAAGACCCCATGACAAAGTCAAAGACATTATTGACAAGACTTGAATATAATATTAACTAATTACAACCACAACTAGTACTAAATAAGTCTCCTAGTAAGATATAGAGGTAAATAAATAGTATACTAGATTGACTGACACTCGACTGAACACCCTCTGGACACATACTCAAGCCTATACTACACACTCACAAAAGAAAATGAGGAAGGAAAAAGGAAAAAGGAGACGACACACAAAAGAAAAATTCAGCGAGTGAGAACCTCACTGTGTGCGAATATTATTCTGCAATTGCTACCCAAAGTTCTGCGAGGCACGTTGTACCTCGACCTTGGTAACAATTCTGTTTTTATTTGATAAATCATCCTGAAACTCTTCGAATTTGACCAGTCGTCCTGAAATTCGAAGTGAGATATTTGAAACTTTTCTGTTTTAATTAAAATCCCAAGTTGAGTATTGTCCCATTGATCCAGGCAATTCTGGCACGAACCATTGCATCGAGAGGCGCATATGATTATTTTTGACATGTGAAAATATAAGGTACTCGAATTCATGGACTGTGCGCGATGAATTTAGCTTGTATCCGTCAAATTCTACCATATTGATATTTTCAAAAATTTATAATATTTTTTCGTGTGTTGTTCGAATCGCGACGAGACTTGCGTTATTGATGCACAACGACGAGTTTATCCTACAACTTAAATTTTGTCCAATTCTAGGACCGCCAAAGTATCATTATTTTGCGGACCCGTAATTTATCGATCTGACGTATCTGTATCACATCTCTAGATGAAAATTCTGACTACATCACTTGATACATTATGTCATATAATTAACATATTTGAAAGTAATTTCAGAATCCTTAGCTACGGCGATAGATGTGTTATAATACATGTAATATAATGCTCAACCCTTTGGGGGCCTTTAATTCAAAGTTTGGAGGATTGAAAATAGATTTTAGATTTCTTACCTATGTTTGGTATATGTATATATAGAATTGGGGAAAATATGAGAGGTTTCATATTTCCAATATTGTGGAAAAGTAAAACCCAAGGTCCCTTTAAGAATAGTTTTGTTTTCATAGAAATATTATTTGAGTATTTTGTTTGGTCGATAATACCCTCTTTTTACTTCAAAAACTATAAGGTCATATTTGGTTCACGGAATTATGGCATTAGAAAAGGAAAGTAATTCATTTCCTATATTTGAATACCAAAGAAAATGTTTGGAAAAGGAACTGATTCCCAAAGAAAAATTAGGGAAAAGTGGTTCCTCCAACCACTTTTGTGTGTGTCCGTGTGTGTGTGGGGAAGGGAGAGAGAAGGAGGAGGAGGAGTTAGGTTAGGGTTTACCGGAGAGGAGCAGTAGCTCGGATTGGGGGAGAGGGGCTCGAGGAGGAGGAGGAGGAGGTCGCCGGGGGGGGAGGGAGTCGCCGGGGGGGAGGGGGGAGGGAGTCGTCGAGAGCTCGAGGAAATACTAAAATTTTTGAGTTTTCGATTGAGGGGGAAAAAGGAAACAGTACTATGCCCTAAGTAAAAAAGTTAGCGACGTCAACAGTCGACGTCGCTAAATATCGCACCATTTTAATATATGGCGACATATTTTAATAATATGTCGCTGAACGTCGCTATTTCGCGACATAATTAATCGACTGTTGCTGAACGTCGCTATTCAGCAACGTTTTGCGATATCAATAGAAGGGAGTCGCTATATTACATATTTGGCGATGGTATTTTGTTCCGTCGCTAAAAAACGTCGCTAATATAGCATATTTTAGTAGTGATAGTTGTAAAGAAGGCTTCCATGCTCTCCAATTATATATACACATATTCTCTTCTCTTCACACAAACCACAGGAGCCCATATATATATATATATATATATATATATATATATATATATATATATATATATATATATATATATGTAGCACCCAGTTTCCCAAATAAGGGTAATTTTGAAATTTTGTGTTTATAATTATTTTAATAATGATATTTAATTCATGATATGATTTTTGGTGATTTTAAATCATTTTAAAATTATTTAAATCAATGACTTGTGGTTTTGACGTTTTGCTAGTGAAACCCTAGAGACTGTTTGACCTAGTGCCTAACCATGTGATTATGATATTTTAATGTCATTTTTGGCCTAAGGATATTTTTGTATTTGACCTCTTTGAATTATTTTGATATTATTTTATTATTTATGATATTGTTTTGGGGTTATTTGAGTCGGGTTCAAATTTCAACTCAATCCGACTTGAAACGGGGACCCGGGGATAGTTTGACTCTAGTGGGACCCACACACTAGTTAGGCATGGCCCACATGATATTAATTTTAGTCCACATGATAGAAATATTTTAGTTAGAGGTTAGACTAATTATTATGGATAAGGTTAGTGTGATTAGAGACTTTAGAATGACTAATTTAGCCCCAACCAATTAGCCCTTTCCTAATACTCATAGAATAGGTTAGTAGGGGCTTTTGGACTTTTCCTAATAGGAAAAAACTACCTTTATGGCCAGCCACAATAAGGATAGGGTTGAGCCTCCCATTTGTTATTATCCATCTATTTTTCTCTCTCTTGTTCTTCCCCAAATTCCTAGAGAGCAATCCCTAGCAATTTTGCCACCAAATCCTTCAATTTCACTATCAAATCTTCTTCTTTCTTTCTCCATTCTAGCCAAGGAGGAAGCTACCCAAGTTTGGGAGGATTCGGAGTACGTTCGTGTCATTTTGGAATCTCTACGTGTCGGTGTCGCTCCGGGAAGGCTTTTCTTCGATTCGATCTACCGGGAGGTATAAATTCCTTCTCTTTTTTATTTTCTCATGCACATAGGTCTATTTTGAACCCATAGGAATGACCCCCATGGTTGTGTCTCCATTTGTGTCCATTTCGTGTCCATTTGGAGGTCATAGGAGTGTTCTTTGTGTTGTGGTTGTGTCCATGTGGGAAAATCCCAAATTTGGACACACTATGTGTTGTTGTTATGTATGAATGAATTATTACATGTTTAATCTCATGTTTTTGTATTGGAGATGTGTTCTATAGTGTCTCATATATATATATTAGTGTAGAGAGTGAGTTCTTGATATATTATTTTATATACTTGTGTTCTTTTGTCTCAAACTACCTAAATCCGTCATGATTTTTATCCACGTTTTTAATTTCAGCCCTAACTTAGAAATGTCATAACTTCTAGATCAAAGCTCGCTTTAATCTCCCTTTTTTTTTTAAAAGAAGCATACTGAAGTTAGCTTTCCAAAAACATGTATTATTAGGCCTAATTCTTTCTGTAACTTTCTGGAGAATTATTTGAGTGTCAGCTGTACGAAAGACAAACGCGTTCTCGGTGTTTTTGCGATTCCGGGAGTTTCCGGAAACGAAAACGCGATCCGTTTGAAGTTTCGGAAAGCTAACACATAGATCTATAACATAATTTAATCCTAGATTTTAATTCATGCTGAGATGGTACAGTATTGATTATTAGTAGGAGTTACTATTCGGCATATGCATTTTGTGCACCCTTGTGTGTAATATAATGTTCTATTTAATTTTAACACATGTTAATGTATATACATTATGCAACTAAATAGAGAATACAAGCATGAGTAAATGGTTAAATAAATGATGTACGAGATGTAAGTATTCTATCTAATGTAACCATGTATAAGTATGGCTTGTAATGAATATGTAGGTTCCATAGTATGTAATGTATGGTACATATAGTAGTGCAAGAGAATAAATGAATGATGAATGAATGCAAGCATGAATGTAATGTAATAATAGATGTAATGTATGAAATATACAAGTTAATGAGATGTAATGTTCTATGTTAACACAAATTCTATATTACCTCATGTACCACTTACACTATGTTGACACTATCACACTTGACACTTTGTTCACTTACACTTTGACACTCTTTGATATGTATACACTATGTATGCCCATTTAACCCTCACTTGCCCCTTTGCCATGTTCACCTACACACATATAGCCTCTTAAATAAGTATTTATGATTATAGTTAACTTAGCTTTGTATGTATATTATATATATGTTAGCATATTGTGTTGTAATATATAAATTTATATAACCTTTTGAAATGCCATGATTATAGACCTAATGTTGAATACCAATATATGCATGTGTATATATGTGTAGACATATATAGTTTAAAGTAATAGATTACCTAGTGTATATCCAATGTGAATTCTTGCCTATTTGAGTATTGAATAATTGCTTGCTATATAGAGTTGGGTGTATGTTGGCTTGTATAGCCTTGTATTGATGTGTGCTTGCTAGGATAGTCTTGGTTAGGCCTAGTAAGACTTGCTGGGTTAGGACATGACCTAGTTTGACCTAGTTTGACTAGTACAGTTGACCAGAGTTGACCAAGGGTCGACTTTGGCCTAGTTTGACCTAGATTCATGTAGAATGTATTGTAGTGCTTATTATTACCCTTCTGGACATGTTGTGACTTGTGCTGTTCTAATTAGGAGCCAGATACCTCTCCTCGGACAGTATCTTTACCTTGGACATTCAGATATCAGGCGAGTACATTCTCTGATCATTTCATATCTTGCTTAGAATTATTTCCTGCAGTAGATTACTTTACTTGTACTGTCACGACGGTCACACGAATTGGTACTATATGGATCCTTTCTTGAGATGTTATCCTTAGGGAGCATCGGGTACTACGTGTTTTGTGCGTTTCACTTACATGGCGTATCACTATGCTTCTTGGTTCACTTGATTACTTGTGACATGTACCCTCATGATCACAGAGTCTCTTGAATCTTACACAGTTGGATAACCCCCAGACTCCCCATTTATGGGACACCCATGTATCACCCTTCGGGGGCCGTGCATGGAATCATATAACATAACCTGGCTGGATCCTTGTGTATTGATTGGGGGTACGGGGAGTAAAAGTGGACATGTGAATAATACACCAGTAGTATCTTCATTGAATCATTCCGTAGTGTCTTCATTGAATCATCCCAGGCCATTTACATGTTCATGTTGTACTCTGACTCACTAGTCACTACTAGTTCTCTATGTATAGTAGATATTTCTATTACAGTTCTCTCTCTGTTTTTATACTGCATTTCTTTCAGTACCTGTATCTTACTTTACTGTATGATTATATTTTCTAACCTGCTATGATCTATTGAGATGTACTGTACTCGCTCCAGTCCTGACTGGACCTGTTGATAAATTTTACAGATAGCTTGGGATTGCCTGCTAGCCTAGAAGAGACACAATAGAGGTTGTTTAGGTAGTTATTTCATTTTGTCTGGAGTTATATTTATTTTGTGGATTACTGTATCTGTATTTGAGTTTTGAGATATATTTCTGGGTTTATGTATCTTAGACACTTAGACTTCTATCTCCTGTATCTCTTTTGGATTTCATGTTTTATCTATCATTATCATGCTCTACCTTAGATGTGATTGAGTCTGTATCTGCTATATCACCCCCATTCGGGGAGTATAAACTGTTTAGTCTTATACTGTTAGATGCATTGAGACCTAGGACAGCGTTCTACTGCCGACACTGCGGCGTAGGCTGGGCGTTGTTACATTCTCGTGCCCTAACTCTAGGGTGCGGGTCGTGACACGTTTTTAGTGGTGGCCCATGCAGGTCGAGTTTGTGTAGTGGTAGTCGAACTAGAGTACCACTACAGCCCGCAGTAGATTAGGATATATTTTTGAAGATACTCAATCACAATTAGGATCCCTTGAGAGATTCCTGGGATGACCCTTGAGAATCTTGTTTAACTCCGATTTGAAAACTCTTTTCTTTTTCCTTGATTTGATTTATCTTTACTTTCTGCTATTGAATTTGATTTTCATAGATTATTATCGAATTTGAGTTTGTAATTATTGATTTTGATGGATGATTGTCGAATTTAAATTTTGATGATAGCTATTGCATCCGAGTTTGTATTTTGATGGATTTTTGTTCATTTTTGAGTTTGATGTTCGTTGATAAATTTGATTTGATTTTTGGGTATTCATTGTTGATTTAATTTAATTTTTGGCAAGATGAAATTATATGGGCTAGGTCATCTAAGTTATGGAAATCTTGTCTTCTATAGTCACCTTAGCCAGCATGGTGAGGACATATAGTCTGACTCTGGATATATTTCTTGGGTGTAAAAATTTAAGGTTTTTGCAGCCAAGCTAGCGGCATCGCAAAAATGTTAAATACCATGATTCTAGAGGTATGTTCATAAGTCAAGGACTCTGTGATTATCGTAGCCTTGCTCACTAGTATGATGAGGATTTAGAGTACCATGATTTTGGATAGACGCATATGATTATCAGATTGTATCTTAAATATTTTTGAACATGTTTTGTGACTTTTGTTTCAGTAATTCAAAAAAAGAAGAAGAAGGAATTATTGTTTTGTTTTGTTTTGTTTCTCATTGTTTACTTAGGATGTAGCTTTAGCTATTTTATAAACCTTGTGTAACTTCTTACAAAAATTTATTTCTTCTTAATACAATAAACCAATAATTTTGCTAGGCCTTATTTTGGATTTGGTATTATAATTCTTGTTTCAAAAAAATGGGTCCATCTTTTAAATAGATAACCAGAACAGATTCTATTATCATTCTTTTTCTGTCAATATTTTTACTACCATCATTCCCTGTCTTATATACCTGTCCTGATTATATCAATTCCTTATCTCGTATATAATTCTGTCAGCTATACCTTGACAACTCTTGAATCTTCATATCATTTTGCCTGAGAAATGTTAAGGAAGTGACGTAAATTATGTAGCTCAGAGAAGACGTAACTGGTTATTTTATGATGATCTAAAGGAAATCAAATGTAGAGTGTTCCATATGAAAACTTGAGATAGAAATGTGGTAAAGGTCTAGAATAGAATAAAGAGATGTATACTGCCAATCTGGAAACAATTACATTTAGAAAAATTTTGGGGTTTTGAGATAGTTTATAGGTGTATTCAAAACTAATGAGGATATCAGAGGTCAACCTAGTTTTGAGAACTTAGAAAATCTTGGTTATTGATTCTGGGGAAAACTTTTACTCTGAGGCTATGTAGAAGGTTAGTAATGGAAAAGAGAAGTTAATTGTGTTTAATAAGGATATTAAACAAGATGTTGCGAGAAAATGACTAGGGATAGAGAGAGCACAAGTTATGGAAGTTTAGAGATTGTTGTGAAATATTTTTAGGAGAATAATATTCAAGGGTGTATGTCGAAGAAAATACGGAAGTTGATTTTATGATGAAAGATAAGTTTTGTAAGGCCTAGAGATTTAAATTAAATAATACGAGGAGAATAATTTAAACAAGTTCAAGGAATTCGTAAACGGGATTTAGAGGTTTTGGGTCAAATTTAAGACAAGGTGAAAGAACTTGAAAATTTAAATAAATGGTTAATGTTGATTCCTAAATGTGAGGGCTGTGCTTCAAGAGTGATGTTGGAAATTGGGAATTGCCTACGGTAGTCATGGTAAGGGTTTAAGTAAAGGTTAAATTTTTATATGAAGACTGGTGAGGTAAAGATATGATTGGCAAGTTATGACCAGATGAACTTAAGGGTATCAGAAGCAGATAACTAACTCGATCTTCATTATTTTTGTGCATTAATTACCACCTCTTGAACTCCCACTTTCTAATTGAGATCCTTTGACGTTCCTTATCGTGACTTTGATATTCGGAATGTAATACTAACTGTTACCCTCCAACAAATCTTATATGCAAGACCTAGACGAGCTCACCTTCGTGTAGGTATATCATGTCTCACTAAAACCCGTCTTCTTGTACTCTATTTTCTTGATATGACTTTTTGGTCAACTGGCTAAACTATAACCTCTACCATTATACTAAAATTCTTCTTATTTCAATTAGAAATCCAGCCTTGACTCAATTCTTTCGACCCGACATGTGATGGTGTTCTGCTTGTTTCCTTAGATGCTTAACCTTGTACCTTATCTGATTACTTGACCCGTTGGTTAAGAAACTTGGACTATGTAATTCCTTTCATCATTACCACCCTTATATCTTGTGCTGCTAAATTAGCCTTAGTTTTGCAAGCTTATCTATTTTCGAGCTTGGTCATGACATATTTTATTTGGTGGACACCCACTAACATATTGTCTAATCAGAACCGGTATATGATGGTCTGATCAACCTATTGCACTTTGGTTCGCTTTTTTCATGTATCAATCTACGAGAACGGAGACATAGTTAAACTTGACCCTAGAGTCTCATTCGCGACAGCCTTGACAATTCTCCTTGAAATCTTTTCATCGCCTATGAACCTCATATTCGTACTCAGTCGAACTAAATTTAATTATGACCTGAACCTCCATCATTGGATGCTCGTGCTCATACTTTGATTTCATTGATTTTCCTTCTTGCCCAAATCTCATTTTATCCCGAAATTGATCAACTTAGATCGTGTCAAGACAAAAATCTATTTGTGATTTGTTTTGCCTAAATTTTCAATTTTTGCCATTTTATGGAGTAGTAACCTTTTAATAATTTCTTAGTTGCTTGTTAATGACCAATTTTCATATAGGATGGTAGACAACCCTACAACCTTGATGATTGTTGTTCCCTTACCTTCCCAATTAGGACACCCTAGATTGTTGTGTGTTGATACCATAGTCTATTTTGACCTAGAATGATTAGTGTACCTAGGTGAGACTTCCAACTGCTACGGTATGCCCTGACCTTGTATACTATTCCTTCAAATTGCATGATTTAGATAATTTTTTTTTAGACCTTGATTGTTGGAAAATAGGGACGTCACTCCATTAGTATCAGTTGTAGATATATATAGGTTAGTCCTTGATGTGGGAATGTGTGTCTATAAACATGTAGCTTATGAGATTTATGAGAGATTATAGTGTCAGCCTTGATGGGATGTACTAGTCTTTTGGTGAGCATAAATGTGTTATGAGAGATAGGGGCCTATATGTCTTAGTAATGCATCGTTCCTTTGGTAATAGAATGTATTAATAGATGGTTAATAGGAAGATAATAGTTTGAGCATACCTATAGCCTATGATCAGTTCTTTTTCATCCTTAGTTAAGACCACTTTAAAATAGGTCAAGTCCCTTGGATATAGGTTCAAGTCCATATTCTATTGAAGATCCATTACCGCCGAACAGCAGAACAGTATTGGAGGTATTCCTAGATTGACACTTTTTAGATGTTCGTTTAGTATTCCAGTGTTAGGAAGTGTTACCTTAGATATTGGGTAGGTTAGAGGCTCTAGAAGGAGTACTATCGATCTTAAATTTCGAGGACGAAATTTTTCTAAGGTGGGTAGAGTTGTAGCACCCAGTTTCCCAAATGAGGGTAATTTTGAAATTTTGTGTTTATAATTATTTTAATAATGATATTTAATTCATGATATGATTTTTGGTGATTTTAAATTATTTTAAAATTATTTAAATCAATGACTTGTGGTTTTGACGTTTTGCTAGTGAAACCCTAGAGACTGTTTGACCTAGAGCCTAACCATGTGATTATGATATTTTAATGTCATTTTTGGCCTAGGGATATTTTTGTATTTGACCTCTTTGAATTATTTTGATATTATTTTATTATTTATGATATTGTTTTGGGGTTATTTGAGTCGGGTTCAAATTTTAACTCAATCCGACTTGAAACGGGGACCCTGGGGTAGTTTGACTCTAGTGGGACCCACACACTGGTTAGGCATGGCCCACATGATATTAATTTTAGTCCACATGATAGAAATATTTTAGTTAGAGGTTAGACTAATTATTATGGATAAGGTTAGTGTGATTAGAGACTTTAGAATGACTAATTTAGCCCCAACCAATTAGCCCTTTCCTAATACTCATAGAATAGGTTAGTAGGGGCTTTTGGACTTTTCTTAATAGGAAAAAACTACCTTTATGGCCAGCCACAATAAGGATAGGGTTGAGCCTCCCATTTGTTATTATCCATCTATTTTTCTCTCTCTTGTTCTTCTCCAAATTCCTAGAGAGCAATCCCTAGCAATTTCTTCACCAAATTCTTCCATTTCACCACCAAATCTTCTTCTTTCTTTCTCCATTCTAGCCAAGGAGGAAGCTACCCAAGTTTGGGAGGATTCGGAGCTCGTTCGTGTCCTTTTGGAATCTCTACGTGTCGGTGTCGCTCCGGGAAGGCTTTTCTTCGATTCGATCTACCGGGAGGTATAAATCCCTTCTCCTTTTTATTTTCTCATGCATATAGGTCTATTTTGAACCCATAGAAATGACCCCCATGGTTGTATCCCCATTTGTTTCCATTTCGTGTCCATTTGGAGGTCATAGGAGTGTCATTTGTGTTGTGGTTGTGTCCATGTGGGAAAATCCCAAATTTGGACACACTATGTGTTGTTGTTATGTATGAATGAATTATTACATGTTTAATCTCATATTTTTGTATTGGTGATGTGTTCTATAGTGTCTCATATATATATATATTAGTGTAGAGAGTGAGTTCTTGATATATTATTTTATATACTTGTGTTCTTTTGTCTCAAACTACCTAAATCCGTCATGATTTTTATCCACGTTTTTAATTTCAGCCCTAACTTAGAAATGTCATAACTTCTAGCTCAAATCTCGCTTTAATCTCCCATTTCTTTTTAAAAGAAGCGTACTGAAGTTAGCTTTCCAAAAACATGTATTAATAGGCCTAATTCTTTCTGTAACTTTCTGGAGAATTATTTGAGTGTCAGCTGTACGAAAGACAAACGCATTCTCGGTGTTTTTGCGATTCCGGGAGTTTCCGGAAACGAAAACGCGATCCGCTTGAAGTTTCGGTAAGCTAACACATAGATCTATAACATACTTTAATCCTAGATTTTAATTCATGCTGAGATGGTACAGTATTGATTATTAGTAGGAGTTACTATTCGGCAGATGCATTTTGTGCACCCTTGTGTGTAATATAATGTTCTATTTGATTTTAACCCATGTTAATGTATATACATTATGTAACTAAATAGAGAATACAAGCATGAGTAAATGGTTAAATAAATGATGTACGAGGTGTAAGTATTCTATCTAATGTAACCATGTATAAGTATGGCTTGTAATGAATATGTAGGTTCCATAGTATGTAATGTTTGGTACATATAGTAGTGCAAGAGAATAAATGAATGATGAATGAATGCAAGCATGAATGTAATGTAATAATAGATGTAATGTATGAAATATACAAGTTAATGAGATGTAATGTTCTATGTTAACACAAATCCTATATTACCTCATGTACCCCTTACACTATGTTGACACTATCACACTTGACACTTTGTTCACTTACACTTTGACACTCTTTGATATGTATACACTATGTATGCCCATTTAACCCTCACTTTCCCCTTTGCCATGTTCACCTACACACATATAGCCTCTTAAATAAGTATTTATGAATATAGTTAACTTAGCTTTGTATGTATATTATATATATGTTAGCATATTGTGTTGTAATATATAAGTTTATATAACCATTTGAAATGCCATGATTATAGACCTAATATTGAATACCAATATATGCATGTGTATATATGTGTAGACATATATAGTTTAAAGTAATAGATTACCTAGTGTATATCCAATGTAAATTCTTGCCTATTTGAGTATTGAATAATTGTATGCTATATAGAGTTGGGTGTATGTTGGCTTGTATAGCCTTGTATTGATGTGTGCTTGCTAGGATAGTCTTGGTTAGGCCTAGTAAGACTTGCTAGGTTAGGACATGACCTAGTTTGACCTAGTTTGACTAGTGCAGTTGACCAGAGTTGACCAAGGGTCGACTTTGTCCTAGTTTGACCTAGATTCATGTAGAATGTATTGTAGTGCTTATTATTACCCTTCTGGACATGTTGTGACTTGTGCTGTTCTAATTAGGAGCCATACACCTCTCCTCGGACAGTATCTTTACCTTGGACATTCAGATATCAGGCGAGTACATTCTCTGATTATTTCATATCTTGCTTAGAATTATTTCCTGCAGTAGATTACTTTACTTGTACTGTCACGACGGTCACACGGATTAGTACTATATGGATCCTTTCTTGAGATGTTATCCTTAGGGAGCATCGGGTACTACGTGTTCTGTGCGTTTCACTTACATGGCGTATCACTATGCTTCTTGGTTCACTTGATTACTTGTGACATGTACCCTCATGATCACAGAGTCTCTTGAATCTTACACAGTTGGGTAACCCCTAGACTCCCCATTTATGGGACACCCATGTATCACCCTTCGGGGGCCGTGCATAGAATCATATAACATAACTTGGCTGGATCCTTGTGTATTGATTGGGGGTACGGGGGAGTAGAAGTGGACATGTGAATAATACACCAGTAGTATCTTCATTGAATCATTCAGTAGTGTCTTTATTGAATCATCCCAGGCCATTTACATGTTCATGTTGTACTCTGACTCACTAGTCACTACTAGTTCTCTATGTATAGTAGATATTTCTATTACAGTTCTCTCTCTGTTTTTATACTACATTTCTTTCAGTACCTGTATCTTACTTTACTGCATGATTATATTTTCTAACCTGCTATGATCTGTTGAGATGTACTGTACTCGCTCCAGTCCTGACTGGACCTGTTGATAAATTTTACAGATAGCCTGGAATTGCCTGCAAGCCTAGAGGAGACACAATAGAGGTTGTTTAGGTAGTTATTTCATTTTGTCTGGAGTTGTATTTATTTTGTGGATTACTGTATCTGTATTTGAGTTTTGAGATGTATTTCTGGGTTTATGTATCTTAGACACTTAGACTTCTATCTCCTGTATCTCTTTTGGATTTCATGTTTTATCTATCATTATCATGCTCTACCTTAGATGTGATTGAGTCTGTATCTGCTATATCACCCCCATTCGGGGAGTATAAACTGTTTAGTCTTATACTGTTAGATGCATTGAGACCTAGGACAGCGTTCTACCGCCGACACTGCAGCGTAGGCTGGGCGTTGTTACGTTCTCGTGCCCTAACTCTAGGGTGCGGGTCGTGACAATATATATATATATATATATATATATATATATATATATGTATATATATATATATATATATATGTATATTATATTATATTATAGAAACATTTTATTGAAAAAGTAAAGTGGCTCATGGAGAGCAGTACAGTATATATATATATATATATATATATATATATATATATATATATATATGGACAATGAACAATGAAAGTCGGGATGAGAGCATACATAGAAAAAAAATTATATATATATATGGACAATGAGCATACATAGACATCCGGAGGCGAGAAAAAAATATAGCGTCATCTTTTTAACAGCATCTAAAATTACATGCATTAAAATTTATAAATATTAAACAAGACATGTAAAATAGTCACATGATTAAATCTTAGATTGTTACATATAGTTAGTTTTATCTTCAAAAATTATGTAAATAAAATAAACCAAAATTGAAAAGTTACCGGCTTCCGAAAAAGTCGCGTACATAGTACTGACCTAAGAGTTAATCTTGGTCTGTATGCAGACTTTTTCGAATGCTCATAGTGGTAAAATTTTTGCTCTATTGGTATCTCGTCGTCGCACACAACTCCGAAAGATTGATCCGAACTTAGCTCTGCCCAGAACAAGAAAAGACAAAAAAACTAAAGAGCATTGGATGGAAAGAGATGAATGATAGAGATAGAGTTTTCTAGTAATCTTTTTATGCGTATGCTCAAGGAGCAGAAGGCCTTGCATTATATAGGAAGCCCTATACCCCAATGAAATGAATGATGTTTAATGAGAAATCATTAATATCGATAGCTGTTAAAAAAAATAAGGGAGAATGAGTCGTTGGAAATTAAATAGGAAGTAGCCATTGGAAATATGACAACGTGTAAATGGAGAAACATGGTTTTTTTGTACAGCTATACAACAACATCTGCCTGATGCCCTTCCTCAAGATTTTTTTTAAATATTACATTTAGTTTTTATATCAACTTAAATGAAGAGTCAACCCCCCATTTAGTACATTTGATCCCCCGATTTAAAATTATTATATTTAGTTTTTATATCAACTAAAATGATGAGTCAAATCCTCCATTTAATATATTTGATCACCCAATATTTTATTGGCCTATACATTTGTATACCTATCATTTTGAGTAAGTTTTTTTGAATTTGTTCTATATATGCTGCATTATCTTCATAAAGGATTGTAGACTTATTTGTGAATTCTGGAAGCTCGTAACTCCTTCTCCTGGGCATGACCAACTATCATGGATACTACGTTCTAACTAATATTGTTTGTTGGAGTAGATGATCATATTCTAAGGATGATGTAGGTAGTAGCTCAATTAGGCAAAAGTTTCCTCTCTAAATTTTTTTTTAAAAAAATCTTGTCAGTTTCAAATAATACGATAATGCTTGTTTTCAAAACTCAACTTCCACTTTCAGGATAAGGAGGCATATAAACGAATATTATTATGATGTTTGATGGATCAGGATCAAGAATATAGACCATACGATGTTTAATGGATCAGGATCAAGAATGGATCTGTTATCTTTTTTTTTCTCCCAAACCCTAAGGGTTTGCTCTCTCCCAAACCCTAATGGTTTGTCTTGCCAACATGCAAGTTTTCCTCCGCCCCAAGCGGGCTGTCTGCTGAACCCCCCTCACACGTCCCCCTCCGTTCATCTCCCCTCATCTCCCCCATCGCCAAAACTCTTCTAAACGCAGCCTCTGTCTCCCTCCCTTCGAAGTCAGAGAACACCATCCGCCACTGGTCAGAGCAGTACCAGGTTTCATCATGACATCGTACAGGGAGGTGGTGGAGAAGATGTCTTCTCTATTCCATCTCCAAGGCCCCTCAGAGATCATCTCGCTATCAGAAAGTGATAGTTCAACCCCACACCAATGGGCCTCCATGATTGCGGTGAAACCCTACTCCAACCGACAATTCTCTCGCACAGCGCTCGCATCTATCCTAACCAAACTATGGAAGACCACCAAAATGGTGCAGGTGTCGGAGTTGGATGTAGAGGAAGGTTCCTTCCTAGTCATCCTGGACTCTTCAGCTGAGGTGGATCGAGTCCTGCGTGACGCTCCATGGAGCATCAATGAAGAGCTCCTTGTCATCGAAAAGTGCGACCCGGCCAAACTCCCCAAGGAATATAAATTCAACTTGGCCGATTTGTGGGTCCAACTTCACAAAATCCCCCCAAAGTTCCTCAATCGCAATGCTGTAGTCCGTATAGCAGCGGTGCTGGGCAAACCGAGATCTGTATCCAATGCTAAAGTTGATCAATGGCGTACCTTCGTGCGCCTCAAAATCCTTATTGATATATCCAAACCCCTCAAGAAATCTATCGCTACTAGCCTCGAAGGATGTAATGGAAATCAGGTAGCCGTCAGATATGAGCGACTTCCAGACTATGTACCTTCTGTGCTAGGGTGGGCCACTCATACCAGAACTACCCGGAAAAAGAGAGATTCTCGTCCCTTATTGGGGATGACTGGTCGGAAGAAGAAAAAAATCATATTAAAGAACTCCTCCGGCCGCGTATTAAAGATGAGGACTACCGGGCGGAGGCCCTAAGAGTATTCACGCGCAGGAGGGACATACGGAACAAGGGGGAAGACAGGATAGATCGCATCACTCGAATTTGCCATCATTCCCGCACTCGGATATCGCTCCTCCATCCCAGTCAGAAATCACAACCAACACTAGGTACGATACGAACCCTCGTCAAGACTCCATAGTATGTTTCACTCCATCCCAAATGGACGCCCGATCAAGGAATTACTCAGGCCGGGAGGAGGCTTGTGCAGAAGTTGAAGCACAACAAGAGTCTCATTATAGGCAAGGCCTCTATATTGAGGATCTCTACCCAAACCCTGGACATCCTCAACGAACTTCTGAGGAGGGAGGTGTAACCTCGATTTCGATAGTTTAGGATTTTTGTAAAATGATGGAAACGGATATAACCAGGCTTGCCGTTTATTATTCTCCTATGCAATTGCACATGAGCTCCAAGTGCAACGAGGCCAGACTTTATCCCACAACAATAATGATGAACGAGGATAACACGGATAAAGAAGCTGTGTATGACACACCTAATCCCTCGCCTGAACAGAGTTACTCGGGAGCTATCATTCAAAAAGTGCAGGCCCTTAAGCTATCCTGGAAACGGCGTGCACGGAAGTACTCTCAGAAGATGTCCAGAAAGGAGGAGGATCAAAACTCACTAAAGAAACGCCCATCCCCGTTTTGGATTGACTCTGATGATAACAAGAAGCGGCACACCAGTTACTCTCAAAGGAATTACATCTTGAAGAATGTGGCGGCTGGCCCTAGTCAGCCGCTAGATCAATGAGAATCCTAGCTTGGAACTGTCGAGGTGCGAGGAATGTCTCGACAGTTCTAACGTTATGATCATTCCTCTCCGCCACCCGCCCCTCTATCTTCTTCCTCTTAGAGACTATGTCTTCCTCTTCCCACACCTCTCTCACCCTCCCACACCTCGGTTACCCAAACTTCTTCTCCGTCCAGTCAACCGGCCGATCAGGAGGCCTGTGGCTGGGATGGAACTCAGCGATCAAAGCGACAATCACTTTCTCGTCAAATAATCTCATTCTACTAGCTATTGAGGCTAGTTTAGATGAACCAGCCTGGTCACTAATGTGCGTATACGGAGCCCCGAAGAAAAGTGATCGGCCCAAACTCTGGACACAAATCGAAGGCATTGTTGATTCATTATCTACTCCTTGGTGTTGCATTGGCGACATGAACGGCACCCTTCGCCCGGAAGAAAAACAATGTGGGAAAAGTTTTGACTACAGAGCGGCGACTGCGTTCAGGAACATGATTCAGCAATGTGGGCTTATCGACCTGGGGTGCTCAGGTCCGGCTTACACTTGGACAAACCGGAGAGGGACATGCTTCAACATCAGAGAGCGCCTTGACAGGGCTATGGCGAGTACTCAGTGGTGCTGTATGTTCCCGGATGCCAAAGTATCCACCCTCCCCCGAATCAATAGCGATCACGCTCCTATACTTCTCAATACCAGTAGAGACATGATACGGATGATTCGCCCGATGCGTTTCGAAGCCTTCTGGATGAAACACATTTCCTTCGGAGAAGAACTCAAATCAACATGGAAAGAGGCTAACAATCAGGTAAACTCCTCTTTTAACAACAAAGTCCAGTTTACGTTATCTAAACTATACAGGTGGAGTCGACTTCAATTCGAGAAAGTCAAAATGAGCATCAAAAGACTCCAGAAAAGACTTCTTCATTTACAAAACATGGATGCGTCATCCAGTAACCTTGTCGAAGAAAGAGAGATTATTGCAGATATTAACGACCTTCTCTCTATTGAGGAAACCTACTGGAGTCAACTGGCAAAGTGCCAGTGGATACGAGACGGCGACAAGAACACCAAGTACTTCCACGCAAAGGCGACGGTGCACAAAAAAAGGAATGAAATTCATTCTATTATGCTCCCGAACGGCGTCTGGACTACACGGAGAGAGGAATTATCGAAAGCCTTCCTCAAGCACTTCTCCTCAATCTATTGCACGGACGAAGCTGTCCCCATGGAGGACGTACTCTGTCTGTCCACCCATCCCATTACAACAGAGGTGAATGGCCTCATTGGTCAGCCACCTAGTAAAGATGAGGTAAAAAATACGGTGATGAGTATGGGTCCTTTCAAGGCGCCGGGGCCTGACGGATTTTCGGCTATCGTGTATCAAAACAATTAGGAGGTGATTGGCAAGGATTTATACGAACTGGTGAAGCGCTTCTTTGTTGACGACAACATGCCCCCTAGTCTGAACCACACTTTCATCGTACTTATTCTAAAGAAGGAGCTACCAAAGGAGCCGAGGGACTTCAGGCCCATTGCTCTTTGCAATGTGGCTTACAAAGTAATCTCTAAAATCCTTACAAATAGGATTAAGCCCCTGTTACACTGACTAATCTCCCCAACCCAGAGTGCCTTTGTGCCGGGCAGGCAGATTAATGACAATATTATTATTGCACACGAGCTATTCCATGCTATGAAGAGTCTCCCGACAAAAAAGAATGCCTTCGCTCTAAAGATTGACATGTCCAAAGCATATGACCGGCTCTCATGGCCATTCATTGAATAAGTCTTATTCCGTATGGGTATCAGGGAACACACGAAAAAACTTATAATGGAGTGTATCACCACCCCATCATTCTCCATATTAATTAATGGTACACCCGAAGGCCTCCTGACCCCAAAGAGAGGGTTAAGACAGGGATGCCCGCTATCCCCCTTTATCTTCGTCCTCTGCTCCGAAGTTCTATCCAGGATCTTTGCCAAGTTCGAACAAGATGGACTCTACCAAGGCATCCGTATAAGCAGGTACACCCCATCTATCTCACACCTATTGTTTGCCGATGATATTCTTATTTCTGGCAATGCCTCGGCTGCGGCTATCCACTCCATATATGACATACTCCATTTGTACACTTCATGGTCGGGGCAGAAAGTGAATTATGAGAAATCTAGAATTTACTTCAGTAAGAGAGTTTCCAATCGAGACCAAGAAACAACTGCAGCTGCTCTAAACTTCGAGAAAATGTCGAATGAGGATAGATACTTGGGGTATCCAATGCTGAAGCCCAAACACCTTATCTCTACCTATGAACCCCTGGTATCTCAATGCGAGGATCGGTTGCAAGGATGGAAGGCCAAGTTATTGTCCCATGTCGGACGAACAACGCTCATCAAAGCCACTCTTGGGTCGATCCCTGTCTATCACCTGTCTTCTTTCCTTATTCCAAAACAAGTTCTCAGCAAGCTAACAAGACAACAACGTTCTTTCTGGTGGGGGCATGCCACCACGGAGAAGAAGATGCACTTCCTCAAATGGCAGAAAATCACCCAACCCAAAGGCGAAGGTGGTCTCGGAGTTAGGAGGCTCGATTGGGTGAATATATCGCTGGTAGGGAAATTATTATGGCGGTTCATGACCAATACTGACCAACTGTGGGTCCGTCTGCTCTCAGGGAGGTACCTTCAAAACAAATCAATATGGGCGGCTAGTAAGACTAATATGGCCTCGGCTACGTGGGCGAGCCTGTTGGAAGTTAGAAGCCATATGGAAGATAACATATTTTGGCGCATCAATGAAGATAGGATAAGAATTTATGAGGATCTGTGGATTCCTACGCTCCCTCGTTTTTGCGTCGCAACCAACGCCCCTGCTCTCAATAGCCCAGTTTTTGTTAGGGAACTAATGGTCCCTAATATGAGAACCTAGAATGTAGCTCTCATTCAGTCCCTCTTCTCCGAAAATGAAGCAGCGGCTATCACCAACATTAGCCTACGAGAGAGTGTCGGGGAAGATGTTCTCGCCTGGGTCAAGACTAAGAATGGATCATTTAGTTCCAAGTCACTCTATGAAACTCTTCGGAGAGAAGCCCCGAGCAGTTCGAATACCACAGCAGAGAAGTACGGATGGAGCAACCTATGGCGGATGAAGAACATTTCCCCGAGAATCCAGATCTTCATATGGAGGCTCCTCCATAAAGCTCTCCCTCTATTCGATTCCATGAGCAAGAGGATTACCAATATGAATAAGGAGTGCCCGTTCTGTTTGTCCCATGCCGAGGACTCAAATCATCTCTTCCTCCATTGTAATGTATCGAGAGCAGTTTGGTTCGCGAGCCCGCTGGGTTTCAGAGTTGATCAGCATGGAGACATCTTCAAACTTCTCGAAGAATGGATGTCGGACAAGGAAGACGGATACAGATTCCTTCTGGGGGCAGCTACACTTTGGGCATTGTGGAAGGCTCGTTGTGCTTGTATTTTCAATCATAAAAGCCCAAGCATCCACAATATCATTCAACAGGCAAACCACCTGTACTGGTCATACTCAGAAGGCAGGACGGTGAGGTCGGAACACATCAACAGCCTATATGAATCTATTGAAGTAAAGCGATGGATTCCGCCACGTATGGGATCCATCAAGGTCAATGTTGATGGAGCGGTTTCGTTAGGATCTTTAGCTGCCGCAGCCATAGCGAGAGATGGGGAGGGGAACTTTGTGCTAGGCTTAGCACAGAGTACTTCAGCTGTGCCCATAGTAGAGGAGGATAAAAGCCTCGTGTCACAACTTTTGGCTATCCGAACTGGAGTCCATCTGGCCAGTTCTCTCGATGCGAGTGACTGCACTATCGAAGGTGACTCCCTCAATGCTCATCATATCATAATGGGAGATGATAGCCTCATCCCATGGAGGCTATACAATCTAGCACAGGTTCTGAAAGAGGATATTCGTCGGTGCGGAAAGAAACTCGAATTTTCCTATACTAGAAGAGAAGAAAACGAAGTGGCACATTCTGTGGCCAAATATTTCCTACACTAGGCTTCTAATGATGTAGAGATTACATTAAACTCTCCCCCTGAATGTATTTCTCAGCTTCTTGCAAAAGAATCTTATACCAATGTAAACTCTGTTCATGAGCTTTGAATAAAAGTCTAGTTTTTGCTTCAAAAAAAAAGGATCAAGAATGATCAACTACTACATTCCCGCAGAAAAACTTCTAGTTAAATTTCACGAACATGATTTTTCATAAACCAAACTAAATTAATCCAATATAAATGAATATTATTATGATCTACTTCTATTACACAATCCACGGCTACAATGCCCAACAACATTCATAAGAAATTTGAGGCTCATTAGATCATTTATTTTACCAATGCCAAGTATTATTATAATTTTAATGTGAAGTTACTAACAACATAGGAGTGACACTTATGAACAATTCAAATACCAACTCCAAATTGATAATACATGTTCTCTCTCTCTCTCTATATATATATATATATATATATATATATATTATTAGTCCCGGGGCTTGATCAAAGATGGTAAAACTGATGCAACAGAGATCTACGATGATACAAAAACCAAATAATCCGATTACAAAATTGAGGAGGAAAATAGAGAAGAGAAGATCTCTCGTTCTTCCTTGCAAACGTATTGCAAATGGGACAGAACGAGGTACAATAATCTAGAGAAAGATGAGAAGAAGAAAAATGCTGGGGTGTCAAAACACCGTTGCTCAAAGCAAGATTCGCCCCACACGAACTGCTTCCAGGAACCAGCAAGTTTGAAGAACTTGTGGAACGCTCGAAGTCACCTCTGTTCTGACTCTTCGAATGGACTTGCAATGGCGGCAGCAGCTCTCTCTCTTTCTTTCTCCTTTTCTGACTTATATTTTTGTAGTACCCACAAAGGAGGCCAGAAGAGAGTATATAGAGAGAGGGTGGAAACCCTAGCCGCCTCTTCAGTTATGGAAAGATTGAATCAAATTCCAAAAGATAGCAACGAGATTAATTCAAATCCTACAAAGATAGCAACAAAATTAATTCAAATCCCACAAAGATTGGATCTGAATTAATCGCATTGAATCAATCTTTCCATAACTGACTTGTAGTCTGTACAGTCAGCGGAACCCTCCATGTGGCAGCAGCAGCAGCAGCCTGGCCGCATGAGCCTCAAGGGTCGTATGGGCCGCATGGGCCGCATGGACCACATGAGCCGCATGAGCCGCATGGACCGCATGGACCGCATGAGCCGCATAGACCGTATGGACCGCATGAGCCGCATGAACCGCATGGACCGCATGAGCCGCGTGAGCCGCATGGACCGCATGGACCGCATGGCCGTATGAGCCGCATATGAGCCGCATGCCGCATAAGACCGCATGGCCGCATATGAGTCGCATGATTGCTGACGTGCTAAGTGTAGCACCCAGTTTTCCAAATGAGGGTAATTTTAAAATTTTGTGTTTATAATTATTTTAGTAATGATATTTAATTCATGATATGATTTTTGCTGATTTTAAATTATTTTAAAATTATTTAAATCAATGACTTGTGGTTTTGACGTTTTGCTAGTGAAACCCTAGAGACTGTTTGATCTAGAGCCTAACCATATGATTATGATATTTTAATGTCATTTTTGGCCTAAGGATATTTTTTGCATTTGACCTCTTTGAATTATTTTGATATTATTTTATTATTTATGATATTATTTTGGGATTATTTGAGTCGGGTTCGAATTTCAACTCAATCCGACTTGAAACGGGGACCCGGGGGTAGTTTGACTCTAGTGGGACCCACAAACTAGTTAGGCATGGCCCGCATGATATTAATTTTAGTCCACATGATAGAAATATTTTAGTTAGAGGTTAGACTAATTATTATGGATAAGGTTAGTGTGATTAGAGACTTTAGAATGACTAATTTAGTCCCAACCAATTAGCCCTTTCCTAATACTCATAGAATAGGTTAGTAGGGGCTTTTGGACTTTTCCTAAAAGGACAAAACCACCTTTATGGCCAGCCACAATAAGGATAGGGTTGAGCCTCCCATTTGTCATTATCCATCTATTTTTCTCTCTCTTGTTCTTCCCCAAATTCCTAGAGAGCAATCCCTAGCAATTTCTCCACCAAATCCTTCCATTTCACCACCAAATCTTCTTCTTTCCTTCTCCATTCTAGCCAAGGAGGAAGCTACCCAAGTTTGGGAGGATTCGGAGCTCGTTCGTGTCCTTTTGGAATCTCTACGTGTCGGTGACGCTCCGGGAAGGTTTTTTCTTCGATTCGATCTACCGGGAGGTATAAATCCCTTATCCTTTTCATTTCCTCATGCATATAGGTCTATTTTGAACCCATAGGAATGACCCCCATGGTTGTATCTCCATTTGTGTCCACTTTGTGTCCATTTAGAGGTCATAGGAGTGTCCTTTGTGTTGTGGATGTGTTCATGTTACATATATAGATTTATATATATATATTGTAATGAGAGTGTATCTATATTTATATATGTAATAAATGGTTCATGATGATTATATAATTAAGTTTGTGAGTGTGATTCCTCATATTATTATTGCTATTATTGTTGTGGATAATTAGGATATATATTGTGTATTCTTTTGGCTCAAACTATCTAAATCCGTCATGATTTTTATCCACGTTTTTAATTTCAGCCCTAACTTAGAAATGTCATAAATTCTAGATCAAAGCTCGGTTTAATCTCCCTTTTTTTAAAAGAAGCGTATTGAAGTTAGCTTTCCAAAAACATGTATTAGTAGGCCTAATTCTTTATATAATTTTCTGGAGAATTATTTGAGTGTCAGCTGTACGAAAGACAAACGCGTTCTCGGTGTTTTCGCGATTTCGGGAGTTTCCAGAAACAAAAATGCGATCCGTTTGAAGTTTCGGAAAGCTAGCACATAGATCTATAACATACTTTAATCCTAAATTTTAATTCATGCTGAGATGGTACAGTATTGATTATTAGTAGGAGTTACTATTCGGCATATGCATTTTGTGCACCCTTGTGTGTAATATAATGTTCTATTTAATTTTAACCCATGTTAATATATATACATTATGTAACTAAATAGAGAATACAAACATGAGTAAATGGTTAAATAAATGATGTACGAGGTGTAAGTATTCTATCTAATGTAACCATGTATAAGTATGGCTTGTAATGAATATGTAGGTTCCATAGTATGTAATGTATGGTACATATAGTAGTATGAGAGAATAAATGAATGATGAATGAATGAAAGCATGAATGTACTATAATAATAGATGTAATGTATGAAATATACAAGTTAATGAGATGTAATGTTCTATGTTAACACAAATCCTATATTACCTCATGTACCCCCTTACACTATGTTGACACTATCACACTTGACACATTGTTCACTTACACTTTGACACTCTTTGATATGTATACACTATGTATGCCCATTTAACCCTCACTTGCCCCTTTGCCATGTTCACATACACACACATAGCCTCTTAAATAAGTATTTATGAATATAGTTAACTTAGCAATGTATGTATATTATATATATGTTAGCATATTGTGTTGTAATATATAAGTTTATATAACCATTTGAAATGCCATGATTATAGACCTAATGTTGAATACCAATATATGCATGTGTATATATGTGTAGACATATACAGTTTAAAGTAATAGATTACCTAGTGTATATCCAATGTGAATTCTTGCCTATTTGAGTATTGAATAATTGCATGCTATATAGAGTTGGGTGTATGTTGGCTTGTATAGCCTTGTATTGATGTGTGCTTGCTAGGATAAGTCTTGGTTAGGCCTAGTAAGACTTGCTGGGTTAGGACATGACCTAGTTTGACCTAGTTTGACTAGTGCAGTTGACCAGAGTTGACCAAGAGTTGACTTTGGCCTAGTTTGACCTAGATTTATGTAGAATGCATTGTAGTGCTTTATATTACCCTTCTGGATATGTTGTGACTTGTGCTGTTCTAATTAGGAGCCAGACACCGCCCCTCGGACAGTATCTTTACCTTGGACATTCAGATATCAGGCGAGTACATTCTCTGATCATTTCATATCCTATTTAGAATTATTTCCTACAGTAGATTACGTTACTTGTACTGTCACGTTGGTCACACGGATTGGTACTATATGGATCCTTTCTTGAGATGTTATCCTTAGGGAGCATCGGGTACTACATGTTCTGTGCGTTTCACTTACATGGCGTATCACTATGCTTTATTGGTTCTTTGATCACTTACGACATATACTCTTATGATCGTAGAGTCTTCCTAGAATCCTTATCCCATTTATGGGACTACTATGTATCACCTTCGGGGTCTATCACCTTCGGGGGCTGTTACATAGCATCATATAACACAACCTGGCTGGATCCTTGTGTATTGATTGGGGGTACGGAGGAGTAGAAATGGACATGTGAATAATACCTAAGTAGTGTAGCATCAGAATCTCTTCCATAGTGTAGCATCAGAATCTTCTATGCCATTTACATGTCTATATTGTACTCTGACTCACTAGCCACATGTTAGTTCTTTATTTATAGTAGATATTTCTATTACGGCTCTCTCTCTGTTTATATACAACATTTCTTTCAGTACCCGTATCTTACTTTACTGTATGATTATATTTTCTAACCTGCTATGAACTGTTGAGATGTAATGTGCTCGCTCCTGTCCTGACTGGACCTGTTGATAAATTTTACAGATAGCCTGGGATTGCCTGCTAGCCTAGAGGAGACACAATAGAGGTTGTTTAGATAGTTATTTCATTTTGTCTGGAGTTGTATTTACTTGTGGATTACTGTATTTGAGTTTTGAGATATATTTCTGGGATTATGTATCTTAAACACTTAGACTTCTATCTCCTGTATCTCTTTTGGATTTCATGTTTATCTATCTTTATCATTCTACCTTAGATTGTGATTGAGTTGTACCTCTGTGTTGGCCTCCTTATGGAGAGTATTCATATTATGCTAGTTATAGTTCATGACCTAGAACAGCGTTCTACCGCCGACACTACGGCGTAGGCTGGGCGTTGTTACGTACTCGTACCCTCACGGTGGGTGCGGGTCGTGACACTAAGTGCAAAGTGTGCCAATAAAATGCCACATTATGCCTCATGAGCCCATGAGCCCGAGTCCGAGTCCGAGCCCGAGTCCGAGTCCGAGTCCGAGTCGCTAAGCCCCTTTGGGGCTTAGCTCCAAATGGAATTAATCCAAGAGAATGACAAAAGCATTAATGCTTAATCCTTGGAGCCTTATTCTTACCTCCTAATAAAATCACCCACATGGTTCCCTCCTTAGGGTCACCACCTTATGTGCATATCTCAACAACACAACCAAGTATATATGTTGAGATAACTCATGGTGTATTTCCGATGTGGGACTAAAATTTTACAAGGCATCTTGAGAGCAAGCTCTCTCCATGTAAAGAAAGCACCAACAATCCCCCATATATCATAACATATATATGTGTCCAGGGTTGAGCGTTCCCCACAGTAACTATCTATTTTGCATTAGGATAGATGTCGCTGACGACTTGAATCTTTCCGCATGGGTTAAATAACAATGTGATACAAGAATGGACTACGCCTTGAATTCTGCACCACAATTATAATTCTTTCCACTCACAAAGTGTAGTTACGTGTGCTTCTGGCTGCACATTAAAGGCCCTGTGCCAGCCTGGTTTCAGTGTATAATTTTGGGCGTCTACAAGTTTACCCTCAAGAGACGGCCTGATATCTCTTTCCATACACTATAGGTGAGTTCTTTATTAAAGAGATATGGCATGAAGCCTTGCGCTTCCTTGCGGTACTGCTACGCCGCTATGACATGGCCGGAAGCCGAGGTATTACCCTACCTGGGAACCTCATCGTAGTGTCATACTATTATAGCATGAGGTCTCAGCCTCTTTGTAGTGCCAATCTACTCAGCATGAAGCCTAAGGCTTCCTTGCGGTGTTACGCCGCAACGACATGGCTTGCAATGCCGAGGCTTTACCCCTACCTGGGTACCTCATCGTGGTGTCGTGCTACTGTAACATGGGGCCATCCTCCACTTTGTAGTGCTGTCTACAACTCTTTAATTACGTCATACAGCATTAGGCTACCTGCCTATTTGCGGTGCTACGCTGCTATGACTTGGCTTGCAAAGCCGAGGCATTACCCTACCTGGGAACCTCTTGGTGGAGTCACCCTACTGTAGCATAGAGTTTTACTCCTTGTAGTGCTGCTCTACCGTGCTTCCTGTAAAGCACACCAGGCATTCACTCTGCCTGAGAACTCATTAAGGCGTTTAAGCCAACCTTCCACAGGATCTATTTTTTCTGCAGAAAATATATAGTAGACAACAGTGGTTATGGGTCCGTATCCCTTCCATATTCTAGAGAACAAGTACCCACTGTTACCTGATAGTTTCCCAGTCAGTGATCCTCCTTTGAACCAAAAGTTAGATGCCTAGTAGATTTCTCTTTGAACTAATAGCATAAAACTTTATGGTAGGATTACAAAGACACACTATTAGAATGCCTTCAAGCCCATTTTACAAGCTGTATCATCGACCAACTGGCGCTTAAGGCCCTTTGTGAACGGATCTGCCAGGTTTTCTTGACTCCGAACATCAACCACTGCAATTACACCTCTTTTGATAAGATCATGTACTGCCCTGTGCTTTAACCGCACAGTCCTCTTCTTCCCATTGAAGAGGTCATTTAATGCCATCGCCGCAGTCACCTGGTTGTCACAGTATATCGATATCGCCGGTATCTTAGCCCCAACCACTGAAAGATCATATATGAGCTTCCGAAGCCATTCTGCTTCATCTGCTGCAGTTTCAAGTGCATAGAATTCAGATTCCATGGAGGAACGAGAGAGTATAGTCTGCTTCTTCGACTTCTACGATATAGCAGCTCCACCCAAGAAAAAGATATATCCACCTGTGGATCTCTCGCTTTCCACCTCTGAACACCAGCTAGCATCATTGAAGCCTTCCACTAGTGTCGGATACCCGTTGTAGTGCAGTGCATATGTCTGGGCCTTCTTGAGATATCTCATCACCCGCTTCACAGCTTTCCAGTGCTCAACCTCTGGGTTGCTTGTGAACCGACTCAGCATTCCCACGACGAAAGCTATGTCAGGCCTTGTGGCAGTGGTTGCGTACATCAAACTTCCGATGATGTTAGAATACTCCAGCTGCCTGACGCTTTTCCTCGAGTTTGGTTTCAGCTTTTGATCACACCTGTATGGCGTATTGATCCCTGGAAGATCCTTATACCCATAGCATGTGAGCATCTTCTCAATGTAGTGAGATTGTGACAGCAGCACTCCAGTGTCAGTCCGGATGATCTTTATGCCCAAGATGACATTTGCATCCCCCAAGTCCTTCATACTGAACTTGGTTGAGTGGAACTTCCTTGTGTCTGTGACACTGCCTATATCCGTACCTAGGATTAGCATATCGTCCATGTACAGACAAACGATGACTCCTCTTCCATCAGCAAACTTTGTGTAAACACATTTGTCCGTCTCGCTGACTCTGTAGCCGTTTGATCTAATAACTTTGTGAAACTTCTCATGCCACATCTTGGGAACTTGCTTCAAACCATATAATGATTTCACCAACATGTAGACTTTGTCTTCAAGACCTTTGACAATAAATCCATCTGGCTGTTGCATGTAAATCTCTTCGGTCAGCTCCCCATTCAAAATGCTATTTTTACATCCATCTGATGTATCACCAACTTGTGTATAGCTGCTAGAGCGATTAACATTCTGATGGTGGTCATCCGAGCTACTGGAGCGTACGTGTCAAAGTAGTCTATTCCCTGTTTCTGAGAAAATCCTTTGGCTACCAGCCTGGCCTTGAACTTGTCAATAGTTCCATCTGCCTTCATCTTCTTTTTGAAGATCCATTTACATCCGATGGGCTTTTCTCTTTCAGGTAGATCTACCAACACCCATGTGTTATTGGAGGTGATAGAGTCAAACTCGTCATTCACTGCCTCTTTCCAGAAGATAGCATCTCTGGTCTTCATCGCCTCATCATAGGTAAGCGGATCTGCTTCCACATGAAAGGTGACAAAGTCATCTCCGAAGTCTTTCGGTCTCCTCGCTCGCTTAGCTGACGGCTCTGCGAGTCCTGGTACAAGAGTTGTTTCATCAACAACGGCTTCTTCTTGGACTACTGGCCCATATGAGATTTCAGTCTCATTTGTACCTACATCATTTTTTGGAATATCCGAAAGAACAATGTTTTTGTCTTTTGTAAACTTGTCTTCAAAGTATTCAGCATCGCGAGATTCGATGATATGATTTGACTCAATATCAAGAAATCTCCTAGCATCACTCTTCTCGGCATACCCCAAGATGATCGCCTTCGTAGTCCTTGTCCCTAGCTTCTGAATCTTCAGATCTGGGAGCTTCACATACGCCAGACACCCCCACACTCGAATGACATTCAAGTTTGGTCTGACTTTGAACCAAAGTTCATGAGGAGTTACGTCCAAAGTTGCATATGGCACTCTATTTAGAATAAAAGTGGCCGTCAATACAGCTTCTCCCCAGTAGCATTTAGGAAGACCCGCGGTTAGCAGCATTGAGTTCATTATTTCTGTCAACGTTCTGTTCTTTCTCTCCGCTACTCCATTGGATTGAGGTGAATATGGAGCAATAGTCTCGCATATGATTCCATGTTCTTTGCAGAACGATACGAATTCATGAGATCTGTACTCCCCACCTCGATCACTTCTTAACCTCTTGAGTTGTTGTCCAGTCTGCCGTTCAGCTTCGGCCCTGAACTCTCTGAACTTCTCGAAGGCTTCGTCTTTAGACTTGAGCAAGTAGACGAACGCGTATTTTGAGAAGTCGTCGATGAAGGTTATGAAATACTTCATCCCGGCCTTCGTGGAAAAATATTTGAAGTCACAGATATCGGAGTGCACCAACTCCAGAAGATTTGTGCTTCGATTGACCCGATGAAAGGGTTTCCTTGTGATCTTCGTCTGAGCACACACTTCACACTTCTCCACCTTACCCCCACATTTGGAGATAAGTCCTAGACTAGACATTTTGTAAATTTTTTTTACCATGAACATGTCCTAGTCTATTATGCCACAACTCAAGAGAATAATCAGAAAATACAACTGCATTAATGTCATCAAACTGGTTGACAAGCTAAATTTTAAACATTCCTTCGGTTTGATAAGCCTTTCCGAAGTATGTTCCTTTCATGGACATCACCATCTGACCAGCATTGATGTCCATCCTCAAGCCTGTGTTGCAGAGCAGGCTCCCAGAGATCAGGTTCTTGGCAATCGCCGGAACATGCTTCACACCTTGAAGCGTCAGAGTGCTCCCAGAAGTGAGTTTCAGTTCCATGGTCCCGATCCCCAGAACATCAGCTTGGGCCTGGTTCGCCATGACAACCTTCTCAGATATCGGCTGGTACGTGATGAACCATTCCTTACCAGAACAGACATAGCAAGTCACACCAGTGTCTATCCACCAGTCAGAGTCAACCCCCACAGTTGTGACCTGTGCGATCATAGCAACAAAGTTAGAAACCAATGAAACCTTATTAGGCTCACCTTTCTCTGATTGTTTAGGCTTAGATCTGCATTCACTCTTGTAGTGGCCTTTCTTGCCACAATTGTAACAAGTCACGTGGGACTTAGTCTTATGTTGCTTGAATGAAGGACCCTTCACTTTTAGATTGGTGAAGTCCTTCTTCTTGGGATGAGAAGCCGCCTGCTTCCCCTTGGGATCTCTCGTCTGCACTAGATTGGCTTTAGCCAACTGTTTGGACATAGCGTCCACCTTCTGTTGGGAATGCATCTCGTCCTTAACATGGATCTCTTGAAGTAGATCTTCCAAGCTAATGTCTAGCTTCCTTCTGAGCATCCTTGCATAGAAGGTACTCCATCCAGTAGGAAGTTTTCAGACGATCCCTCCAACGACAAACTTGTCAGAAAGGGGCATCTCTTCGTCTTCCAGTTTCTGACGTAGCTTCAGAAATTCCTTCACCTGTGGCAACATGGACTTCTCGTCCTCAAAGAGCAATTTATGATATTTTCAACCACAAACATCTTGCTCATGTTCCTGTCTTCTTCATACAGTTTTTTTACAGACTCCCATATGTCTTTGGCAAGTTCCTTTTTCGAGTAGGATTCTGCCAGGGAGTCCTCCATAGCATTCAGGATGAGAAGCCTGCAGATGCTATTTTTCTTTCTCCATTTGGCCTGGAGTTTGGTAGCCGCTTTGATTGCGGCAGTAGACCCAGTGTCTGGAACAGAAGGTTCTTCCTCCCACAGTACATGATCAACGTCTTTGAGTTGAAGAGTTAGATAAACCTTTCTCTTCCAAACTTGATAATGCTCTCCATCGAACATTTCCAACTTGCAGTAGTCCGATTGGACGAGCGAAGCATTAATGTTTTCTATCTATAAGGATCATGCTTTGAGATTGTTAGTTCCGGGGCTTGATCAAAGATGGTAAAACTGATGCAACAGAGATCTACGATGATACAAAAACCAAATAACCCGATTACAATATGGAGGAGGAAAATAGAGAAGGGAAGATCTCTCATTCTTCCTTGCAAACGTGTTGCAATTGGGACAGAACGAGGTACAATAATCTAGAAAAAGATGAGAAGAAGAAAAATGCTGGGGTGTCAAAACACCGTTGCTCAAAGCACGATTCGCCCCACAGGAACTGCTTCCAGGAACCAGCAAGTTTGAAAAACTTGTGGAACGCTCGAAGTCACCTCTGTTCTGACTCCTCGGATGGACTTGTAATGGCGGCAGCAGCTCTCTCTCTCTTTCTCCTTTTCTGACTTATATTTTCGTAGTACCCACAAAGGAGGCCAGAAGAGAGTATATATAGAGAGAGGGTGGAAACCCTAGCCGCCTCTTCAGTTATGGAAAGATTGAATCAAATCCCAAAAGATAGCAACAAGATTAATTCAAATCCCACAAAGATAGCAACGAAATTAATTCAAATCCCACAAAGATAGGATCTGAATTAATCGCATTGAATCAGTCTTTCCATAACTGACTTGTAGTCTGCAAAGTCAGCGGAACCCTCCAAGAGGCAGCAGCAGCAGCAGCCTCGCCGCATGAGCCTCATGGCCTCATGGACCACATATGAGCCGCATGCCGAGCCCGCATATGAGCCGCATGCCGCTAAGTGCAAAGTGCGCCAACAAAACGCTACATTATGCCACATTACGCCTCTTGAGCCTATGAGCCCGAGTCCGAGTCGCTAACCCCTTTGGGGCTTAGCTCCAAATGGAATTAATCTAAGAGAATGACAAAAGCATTAATGCTTAATCCTTGGAGCCTTATTCTTACCTCCTAGTAAAATCACCCACATGGTTCCCTCCTTAGGGTCACCACCTCATGTGCATCTCTCAACAACACAACCAAGTATATATGTTGAGATAACTCATGGTGCATTTCCGATGTGGGACTAAAATTTTACAAGGCATGTTGAGAGCAAGCTCTCTCCATGTAAAAAAAGCACCAATATATATATATATATATATATATATATATATATATATATATATATATATATATATATATATATATATAGCCTAGTGGTTAAGAGAGAATCATGCAGTTCGAGCCCCCAGTGGAGGTGAGTTCACCACAATTACCCATTGCTGCCATTGGGTAAAATTTGGTTATTAAAATTAAAATTAATGTTAATGTTAATATTAATTTTAACACTAATATTAATATTAAAAAATTGGATAATTAATTTTTGTGTTAAAATTGCCATGTCAGCTGTCATTTTAGATAACCCATAATATTATTTAACATGTCACGTCAACTGTCACACAAGGAGGAATAATTTAAAGGGACAATTTGGGGGGGGGAGTGGGAGAATATTATTACTCTATATAATATTATGTGTCATCAAACATGATAGCTTACATGACAAATCTTAATCCAAAAATTAATTATCTAATTTTTTATGCATTTTAATATTAATATTAATGTTAATATTAATATTTTTGTTAATGTTAATTTTTAATATTAATATTAACTAATGTTAATTTTTAATATAATTTTAAAATTTGTAGTATAAACTGTCACATCAATATGTTAAGTTATGTAAGGATGGATGATTTGGAAGAAGGAATAGCATTATTCTTATTCGAGTATAACCCTGCTATGAGAAGGAACTATACACTATGTTGCTGAAGGGAACGAGTCAAAGCCGTGTAGGGATTTATATTTGCAATTTCTTGTGAGGTGAGCATCCTCTTTTCATTAGGTTAGTTTTCCAAGAAATGGAATTGGACATGAGACCAACCTGAGGAGAAATTATTCTATGTGTCGGACGAATTGGACACCCTACGTCTTTAATTATTAGATTACATTAAAATGTGTACATACATACATTTTTATACAATCTAAACGATTGACATGAAAAGAATACGGTATATTCAGCACATAGAAAAATTTCTCCAATATGTGGCCAACGAATAGAGATGTTGGTTTCTGGAGACGTGGTAAGTCGAGTTGGAAAAGTAAAGGAGTTTAGTTTATGTTTTGTTGAATCTAATCAAATTTAATTTTAATATTTAGTTTGATAAAAATGGTACAATCAATGTTCTATTGTCTTTAATATTTGTAGCTGTTAGACTGATCCTAGTACCACTTACAATAAATACAACACTATTTTCATATTTTATAATTTTTCAATATACGTAAGTCACACTAGACAATTGACTCCAATTAACATAACAATAACAAAAGTTGTAATCATACATCCTAATTAGATCAATTTAAACAAAAGACTACAAATTCCGCAACATCTTTTACATACAACAAAACAATGTAAATGACAACTTAATTTAAACGTCCTCTATAGTATCGCTTATTTCACAACAGTTCAAGACTATAATCAAAGTGAAATTGTGTCTATCCCGGTGTATGATCCAGTGCTAAAGAAAAAAAAAACGTAGTCTGACTCTCCGAGTGCCTACGCAGGCTTTGTCTATTATAAAGAGTGTCACAGTCGTATCCAATTACTCAATTTATTTTAATTATTTGTATATTTCTTAATAATTCTCTATTTTTTTTCCTTTTTTTCTCTGATTAATTATTAATGTTTTATTATAATGAAAATGATCTAAAGTTTTAATTAGATGAACTTTATTTCGTATATATGTATATTTGCATAAAATTTCATGATTTAATTTTGTAATTACAAAAACCACATTGACACCTCAACCTACTAGGTGTCAAACCTTCACCGGCCAACCCAAGCAAATGAATCATCAAACCGACCATCCCTCTTTGAATTCCACCTATATATATCCTCTCTCTCTCTCTCTCTCTCTCTCTCTCTCTCTCTCTCTCTCTTCATTACAAAAAAAAAGAGTGGAGGGGGAGCACCTCATCTATACACTCTCACCTCTCTCTCTCTCATCTGGTCTCTCCCCTCTCATTCCCTCTCTTCCACTTAACGCTTCACCTTCTCCTTCTCTCCTCCCTCTCCCACATACCTCAGACCCGTCCCTGGTCCCCTGCGTGCGTGCGTGCGCGCCCACACTCGGGCCACTTGCAGTTGCCGCGGCGGCTGCTGCTGCCGGCTAGTCGGCCTAACGGCCCCCTAACCATTGGCGGGCCACCCCCCTCATCGCCGATTACACCACCTCCAAGCCAATTTTGTATCTATATGCGACTCACAACTCACACACAATCCGTGGCACATCGTGACAGTTTATGAGATGCTCTAAACATATGGTAGTCACTTAACTCTAAGCCAATTTCATAAATATAGTAATTTGTATCTACATATAGTTTTGAAAGAACAATTTGATAAGAAATAAAACATGCATGATATTGAGCAAGAAATTAAACAGTAAAGGCAAGGTGTCTTGCCTGGTGTGTCGTCTGGTGTGGTGCGATAATCCGAAAAATTTCGATTGCCCAATAGCCATGGTTGATTGGTAACAGTCCAAAGTGGCAAGGAAAAATAAGGATGTTTGATTAGTGATGATGACAACGAGAAAATTTTGCGTAAGTGAATACATATACTATTTTTAGAAAGTATTCTATATTACTTAAAAATACATTTTATTAGTTAAAATAATTTTTGATAATTAAATATTAGGAATTTTTTGTATAATTTGAAACTACTATTTAGTTATAATATTTTGGAAAATATCATCTAGAAAACGATTTAGGACTAAAAAGATAATAGGGATAGAACCAAAATTTAAAATATAGATGTAGGCTTTAGTCATAATATTTATATTTTTAGAAAATAGTAGTATAAATCCGAAAATAAAATATTAATAATATTGATACTATTGGTAATAATATCTATGCTAAGTTAAATATAAAATCTTAATTATATAGATTTCTAATTTTAGTCATTCTGTCAAAATAATCTTGATTATAATAATAATAATAATACTAATAATAATAATAACAAATAATAATCATAATCATAATAATAAACTAATAATAAATAATAATGATAATAATAATAATATCAGTAATACTAATAATACTAATACTAATAATATTATTATTATTAATAATAAACATAATGCAAACTTTAAAAAAAAACTTACTACTTTCTCCCCATTCCTTACTTAATAAGGGAGTGAGTGATTGACAGGAAGAGAGAGAGAGAGAGAGATTGAAGAGGGAAATCGGGGAGAGAGAGAGAGTAGAGAGAGAGGGGAAAGGGAAGGGGGAGATGAGGGTTTACTAGAGGTGGTGGCGCGGCGGCGGGTTAGATATCCGGCGGAGGCACGAGGGGGTGAGGGCTCACCGATCGGGGCGGAACGCCGGACGGAGGCAGCGGCGGAGGTTGATTGGACAGCAAGGGCGGCGCCGGAGGCTCAGGTCGCGGCGGTTGTCGGCGTCGCCGGAGTCGGTGCGACGATGCACGCGGGGCGGACGAAGCACGGGGATCGGGCGCCGGCAGGATGGGGCAGAGCGCGGCCGCTGCGGAGGATTGCCGGTCGGAGAGGAGAGAGGGGCGGCACGGTCGGCGGTCCTCGCCGGAGGGTACGCGGCTCGGAGGGTCGGAGCGGAGAGATCGGTTGGGAAGCCGGCGCTTGGCCAGATGCGGGGTGGAGCTTGCGGGAAATCGCCGGCTGTGCTGGTTTAGGTAAGGGATTTCCCCCTCTTCTTCTGTGATGGCGATGGTAGTGGTGACGATTTGTCGGGGTGGTGTTTGGGGATGATGACGATGGCGATGGTGGCGGTAGGTGGTCGGACGGTGGATGTAGCAGTTGTGGTATTGATGATGGTGGGGTGATGAGATGATGGGAGCAGATTTGGGGTGACAGGGAGTCGACCCTTGGTGGCGGAGGCGGGTGCGCGACATCGGATGCTCGTCGCAGGCGCTGGCCACAGGGCTGGACAGTGGCGAAGTGGGTATGCGGGCACCGGGAAATTATAGAATTAGGTTTAGGATTTGTGGACGTCGGGGTGTGTCCGACTCGGAAAGGATTGTATCTGTATAATTGGAATAAGATATTGGACACCGATACGATGCACATATGTTGGTTGTAGAATTTTATGGATGAGTACCTCTCCTTATATAGGAGGTGGGAATTCTCAGTTGGATAAGGCTTGGGTTTGTTTAAACCCCATTTAGATAATTCAAAAAATCAAATCTAAATTAAATTCTAATTTAAACTTAGATAATCTAAACTCAAATTTAAGTATAAATTCTACCTTTAAACTTTTTAAATTAAAACCATAAAATCAAATCAAGATTTAAAATGGCCACAATAATTTTCAAATATATTTTCCAAAAATACCAATAATAATAATTTCAAAATAATAAGTATTTTTAAATATCTTTTTGATTAATAAAATATTAATATCAATAAATTCGAAAAAAATGGAATTATATATATATATATATATATATATATATATATATATATATATATATATATATATATATATGAATTTTAAATTTATGTACCTCGTATGAAATAAATATTTGCATAATACCTCGTTTTCAAAATTACTATTTGTAAAACCTTTCATACTGTAAAATAAAGAGTTGAAAATTTCAATATGACGTATTTTACAACTTTAAATAATCAAAAATATTTATTATTTATTATTTGAAAAACCAAGCTTCTAAAAAAATATTTTACAAAAATATGTACCTCGCACATATTCGCACTCGACGAGCAATTTACGAAATACGCCGTTTTCACACAATGTACAATACGACTACGCGACGTACAATACAAAAATTTTAAATCAGCACCAAAATTGATAAAAATATAGTAAATTTTTTTTAGAGGTTTTACAACCTTTGAGAGAGGATCTTCTTGAAGGTGACGGAGAAGTTGTTGTTACCCTTCATAGTCCAGAAGTTGTCCATTCTAATGTATCTCTCCCGCATCCAAGTCGCCCAGAGTGATTTTCCTTCCATAAATCGCCAAGCCAGTTCTAGAATAGCCACCTCCCGAAGAGTATATAATGATCGTAGACCTATGCCCCCTTCCTCCTTAGTCCGTCATAGCTCCTCCAAAGCTATAGTATGCATTTCCCCTCTCTATACAAAATTTGCACATAACCGCTCAATGTCATTCATGGTGCCAATCGGGATGATGATTGCCTGAAGCCAATATGCAGTAATAGCCAGTATGACAGATCGCACCAACTCAACGCGGCCCCCAAATGAAAGCAGTTGGGATTGCCATCCTTCCAACCGCCCCTGTACATAGTTAACCAGCCCCATACATTCCATATTGCTAGCATAATTGCTAGTTAGTGGTAGGCCGAGATAATGTACCGGGAGTTGACCTTGTTCTATCCCAAGCATCGTCGAAAATTGCTCTTTTTGAGGGCAATCCTTGCTGAAGAAGGCTTGTAATTTTTCTTTATTCAGAGTAAGTCCCGACACTCTCCCAAACTCTTTCTATACCTGCATCAAAGCCGCTATGCTCCTCTCCGATGGCTCAATGAAGACTAGTAGATTGTCACCTCCGTTTTTTGTATACATATTTCTAGTATACGTGTACGGAATCCTGACACATGTTTTTACTTGTCTTGTCTTGCTAGCTGATTTTAATTTGATCTTGTTTAGGTTCATCATGCTTTGACTTGGTTTATTTTGGGTTGGCTTGGTTTATTCTTTGGTTCAACATGTAAACCCCCTATCTACTGCCATCCCCATTTAAAACCCTACCTACTTTTCTCTCTCCTCATTATTCCTCATAACTCCTTCTTCTCCATTAAAACCTCTCCCCCTCCATAGGCAAGTGCACCTTGCTCTCACTTAAGAACCTATTTTGATGGTTCCAATGGCTTCTTAGCATGATTCTAAACCACTTTAGAGTTTGGAGATTTTTATTTTGAAGCATGGGTCTTTGTAGATCTAAGAAATTATCTTTTTCGGATTTTTAAAGTTTTGATCTATCTAACTTCTTCATTTGCATGTTTTGATGGTTCCATGTTGTAGAAAATTTCGTTCTACCCCATTTTGACCTAAGGAAGTCCGAATTTGGACTCCGGAAGGAGAATTGGCGGAGTTTCGAAGTTTTCGGCCATGGTTTGTTCTTCCCGGATTCGTCGGGAAGACGAACAGTGCACTGCTTGGGCGCATGGACTTGTCATGCGCCCAAAGCATTCCCCCCACTCTAGTGGGTGCATATATCATCATGTAGGTGCATAGTGTGCCACATGTAGGCGCATAGACTCGTGTTGACGCATAAGCCTTTACAACTTGTCACCTTTGCACCATTCCCCCTTAGCCTTTGGCCACAAGGGGTTAAACCCATGCTTGGGCGCATAGGGCATACTCCCTTGGGCACATGGAGTGTGCCCCCCTCCTAGTGGGCGCATACTTGTAACCATTGTGGCTGCATGACTTGCGTATGGCACATGGCCTTCACACGTAATGCACAAACACTTTTTCCATTCCTTGGCACTTAGCCATGCAAGTGCCTTGGCCATGTTGGCACTCATGCTTGGGCGCATAGCCTGCCCATGTGGACGCATGGGGGCTGCCACCCTTGGGTGCATAAGCCCCCTTCACTTAGGCACATGGAAGCCCATGACCCTCATGCTTTGGCTTTTGCATGTTTTGGCTTATTGCATCTTTTGAGACTTGTGATTTTATGCGATCTTCTTGCGATTGATCTTCAAGACACAACACGACTCGTGCGTGCCACGGCTAGGCATGGCACGACTCGACACGGTACAACTTGTGCAAGTCGCAGTACGACTTGGCACGACTTGGCACTATTAGCACAATTTTGTTTGATCGTGGCACGGCTTTCTATGTTTTACTAATATAGAGATCGTGGCACGACTTGTGCAAGTCGTGGCATGGCTTAGCACGATTTGGCATATATATGGCCTTCATGTAGGTGCTTAGAACCCCGTGGGAGCATAGCCTTGGGGCACGCAATGATTTGGCATTTTTTCTTTTTGCCATAATTTGTACTTTCCTCTATATGTCGCCATGTCCTTTTGCTTTATTATATTTCATGCTTTAAGCTATGTTGTCTTCCTCACATCGGTGGCCCGTTGGGGTGCACTCAGGATATGTCTCTTCTGCTTACATGATGATATGCTATATGATCATAACCATGATATGTGAACACAAAATGATGAATGACATGTAACAACATGATGGCGGCCCGTCGTGGCGCGCTTCTGACAAGTAACAAGCACAAGTAACATGACATGATGGTGACCCATTGTGGTGCACCCCTGACAAGTAATCTTGACCTGTAATGAACGTTATTGCGACGGCTAACTTGACATGCTAGTAAATTCTCATCTTGACACCGTGGGTGATTGTATTGAATGTGCTTGTATAAGCTACCAGTCTTATCTCGCATCATGTCTAGGACTTGTATCCCTGGTTACCACGGTCAGGGATTCATACTGAATCTGACTAGGTTAATGACTAGAATGATCAAGTAGTTCATATAGAGAGATATTTCGGCTACAAGCAATCCCATTATCTGGACGCCTTCCCTGATGGACTTGTAGCCTGTCGACGAGTAGGGCACATTTCCAGCTCACTGTCATATGTGGCACTTCATAAAACGATTACTATGCACACTGTCATGTGTTGCACTCAAGTCACCTAACAAGACATGATAACTCCCATCTTAAACCTTGCGTCTGGATAATCTGGATAGTCTGCAGGACTTGTGGCCGTTGTATACCTCATTGTATCTTGCTAGTAACCAGGTTTGTGATAACCCTAGTTAGTTAACTATCAAGCCGTACTCTTGTTTGGCCATGAATGTTGGATGGAGACTCATCTTGTCTAGTCTTGTCTAGACCCAGTACATGGCTATCTCTGGACATGCTTGTATATGCTTTACTTTACCGATAATTGGTTAGAGACTAAAGTTCCGTTCAGGTGAAGGGTAACAATCCCGGTCCTTGTTTGGTTTACGGGTTGTAACTTGGTTACCAGAATAGTCCTTTAGTTATCTTATCGTTTATCACCCTGTTTTCTCCAACTCATGTCTTATGTTATTTCATCTATGTCTTTATGTGCTAATATGCTGGTTTTAGTTCTTAAGTGAAGCCTCCTTTGTGGCACTTGCTCTTTCTGGGGTCTAATCCAGCTGGTTTTGTATGGCCAAATTTTGGAGCAGCTTTCGAGGATCTCCCTACCTTTCTGCCAGATGGTGACCACTATGCGCAACCCTGGCAACGAGTGGGTTCTTATTTTGATCTCCCACTCCCTTATAAAAATATTCTTTTCAGGCATTTAGCCGCCGAGCAAGTGTTAGCTCGTTTGCAATTTTACTTACTGTCTGCCTACGGGCTGTAACATGATTGACAAATCCTAGCATTGATCATGTATGACTTAAACTCTTGCTAGTCTTCGCATTTTGTATGACTAGCTTTATGATCATCTGAATATGTAATGTATGGGACGCCTTACTTTGTATGTCTGATGATCTACCATCTTGATACATTTACTTGCTTGCTTGAGATTGAGACACTAGGCTTGTTCTTGACCCTAAGAGACTATTGGCTTGTAGTAAACCCTCATACATCTAGACAGCCGTGACCGTATTGTGAGGTGGGATTCACTTCAATGTACGTAGCTGGCTGTGTCTGTCCCCTGCTCTCTAGTATTCTGGTTCTGGGGCGTGACACGGTTTAAGTGGTGGCCCATGAAGGTCTTGTAAAATCAAGATGTGTAAGGGTTTTACCGGATAGATGCCTCAATCAGCACTCATCCTTGACCTCTACTCGTGCCTTCTAATCTTTCCGAAATCTTGACCTGATCACATGTTTACTTCCTTGATCTATCATGGTCCATATTGTTCTCCATGTCATTTCTTCAGCGGCATTGTTCCTGGTCCTACCGATCTGCAAGGCGAAGCACCTCCCGTGGACCAGCATCAACCTGGAGATCAAGTCCAGCACTCAGGGGTAGCCTCCAGAGTCATACCTACTGGGAGTCAAGAGCCACAAGTTCAGCCAGTCCAGCCTGCAGAGTCTGACGGTGGAACCTTGGTGGGTCTCATCAGGACATTGCTAGCATCTCAAGATCGCCGGGGCGATGCCCTGCACCAGGCAGTACAAGATGCCATGGGCCGTATTGGTTATCAAGGGAACAATACGGCTAGCAGTTTCAAGCACTTGAACCCTCCCTTCTTCGACGGTAGTGAGGACGCTATTGCAGCTGATGCGTGGCTCTAGGACATTGATATTACCTTGGATGCAGCCAAGACTCCAGAAGGAGAGAAGGTAGCTGTGGTGCGCCGCAGTCATTGGACCTAGCCCGCACCTGGTGGGAGATGATAGCAGTAGGGTTGGCAATGCCTGTTCCATAGGCGGTATTCAGTGACAAGTTTCAGATCAATTACTTCGATGCCTCGGCACGACCTACAGACGAGATTCACCATTTTCAGGCAGATGAGCAGGACGGTCGATGGATATACGGCCGAGTTTTCGAGACTGAGTCAGTTTGCTCCCACCTTGGTGGCAACCGAGTTCGACCGAGCACAGCAGTTCCAGCAAGGACTCCACCTAGAGATCATTCTAGCAGTGGATCAGTTTGAGCATCAGACTTTTGATACCGTCTTGCGAGCAGCAAAGAGGTATGAGTATACTTCGTAGAGGATTTTGGACAGAACTGGCGGGCGAAAGCGATCCCATGGTCAGATGATCCAGTCCTCAGTCCTAGCCCCGGCAGCTAGGGCTTTGACCATTGAAGCTCCGAGGAGGGCGACATCAGTTACGTCGGTTCAGCACTCGACTCCGACGTACCCTCAGCAGAAGAAGAGGCAGTCTTCCACAATGGGCTGCACTTATTGTGGAAAGCCAGGATATGTAGTGTCAGAATGTCGCAGAGCACAAGGATTGTGCTTGGCTTGTGGGGCATCGGATCACATGATAGGGACCTGTCCACAGAGAGCCGGTTCATCTTTATCATCCCAGACTAGTCCCTCGGCGAGGGGACCAGCACTAGTGTACCAGCAGTACCAGCCTTCGAGGCCATTGTCGCCGCATGCTCAGGCATTCCAGCAGCAGCGACTGCAGCAGTATGCCCAGGTCCAAGCTCAGATCCAGAACCGCCAAAGAGATTTCCAGCAGAGGGGACCAGCACCCAGAGGGCAATGTCAAGCAACGGCTTTGACCGTAGAGGAGGAGTTGGCATCGGGTGAGGTGGTGGCAGGTACCATTCTCGTCAACTCTTTTCCTGCATCAGTATTATTTGATTCGGGTGCATCGCATTCATTTATGTATGCACGATTCGTGATATGGATAGGACTGGAGCCCGAGTCATTATCAGTAAGGCTTAATATACTTACTGGTAACGATCTTGTGGGCGTAGATAGAGAATTTTCCTCGTATCGAATCGTAGTTAGCGGTAGAGAGTTTCCCGCTAGGTTAATAGAGTTCCCGATGACCGATTATGATGTGGTCCTAGGAATGGATTGGTTGAGGGACTAGTATGCTAGAATAGATTGCTATATCAGCAAGATTATTTTTAGTATTCCTCGTGAGCCAGAGTTTTCATTTTTCGAGACGGAGTAGAACCTTCTTCCCTAGCGTTGTGGATGGCAGTAGCAGCAGCAGTTCAGTTTTCCAGAGTTATAGAAGAGTTTCTTGACGTATTTCCCAAAAAACTTCCAGGCATGCCCCCAGAGAGAGAGATAGAGTTCACCATTGTTTTGATTCCCGGATCAGCACCAGTGTCAGAGAGAGTCTATAGGATGGCACCATCAGAGTTGGAGATCTTGTACAAGATGATCGAAGAACTTAGAACCAAGGGATTCATTCGTACTAGCGGATCACCTTGGGGATCCCCGATGCTTCTTGTGAAAAAGAAGGATGGTACGTCAAGATTATGTATTGATTATCGTAACTTAAACTCTGTAACAATCAAGAACAGATACCCTCTACCAAGGATAGATGACTTATTTGATCAGCTCAAGGGAGCGGATGTAGTGTCCCGCTCCTAGCGGTTCACTATGTAAGGCTTGTGGCTTGGCTAACTCGGTCGGAATCGAGTATTGGAGAAACTTACCGTCGGTACCAAATCGATCACGGACAAGTGCATAAGAACCTTTCCAACTAATGGATTTATTTCTCTTAAAATGCGTCCAAGAGTTTTCTCTGGATGTTTTGCTGCTGATTTTGTTGTTTGGTTTTGATGGATGCTTTTCTAAATAAGTTTTGATGATTTGATTCTTGTCCGTTTTTAACGATTTGCATAGCATTCATTCTTGAGAATTCTGAGAGAAGAGAACACAACGAGATGGGATATTAACCAAACTTTTGGTGCCAATGCATACTGACGCGTGACGGAAGGCTAAGCGTACAAGTGTTCCTCTCTCTCTCGACGATTCTCTAATCTGGTGAGTGTGGATCTCTGTGGTGGTATTGTCCCTCTCGCTATTCCTTCATTCCAACTAAATAATTGTCTTACAACATCCGTTGATCGATATCAAGTTGCTAATGCCACAAGTCAATACCACTAAGAAGCTAGAGATTGAACATTGAACATTGAACATTGAAAGAATTGATTACACTGTTAACAACATTGAGATTGTGCTTGTCCCTTGAACATTGAATGGAGATAAATTGATGCCTATGATGATGAGATATGAAATGCTAAGAATAAACATGTTGCCTTTCTCCTTAATATCATACCATGCACACTATGCTTAGTGAGTCAGACACGCATTCGCATAGTCATGGACAACTTGTATACAAGGTATTGTTTCCTCGAACGGTACTGGGGCACCGGGACCGATTCGGCCTAGGGGAAATACAGCGTGCTTTGGTGGCACGATTGGTATCGGGACATTCATTCGGACTTGCAATCCGAATGAATGGTACGTCGCATACCCTTGAAGTCCTATATGGCAAGTCAATATGGTTTAACAACACCAGTGGCTATGTAGTCAGGATGCATGCTAATGATTATTTTATGCAGGGGCGGTAAGTATATTATTATTATCCTGTATCTTGTGCAGAAAAGCTGGATTCGGCCAAATGGTAAAGTAAACATGGTTTCATGAAATACCATGTCATTTGAATTGTGATTTACTCTAAATGTTGCCTGTCCCTAGTAAGTTCATATCTTTAAAATGCTTGTCATTAATAAAATGTTGGTTTCGCTGAGTGGGCCAACGGGGCTCACCAGTGCATTGTTATAATGTGCTGACCCCTCCTCCACAGGTACTGGAGAAGGCTTGGGCGCACATCGCAACTAAAGCTTTCTGAACTGCTGTTTCCTTTCAAGTTGTTTTCCCTAAAGATGCACAAAGTATTGCGGAGTTTTCAAAAGATAGCTGCTTATATTTCAAAAGTACTAAAGGGGCATGATGTATAGAACGAGAAGTTATTTCATGGCAGCCTATCAGATGTACTTCTTTTCATGAATCAATGTAGCCAAAATTGCATTTCAAATATTATCGAAAAAATTTATATTCTGACTACAATTATCAATAAAATGAGTATTTCTTCTTCCTATATTGTGTCCTCAATGTTTCTGAAATGTGGCTGGGTTTCAAATGTTTCTAAAAGACATAACAGTGCACGTTCTTGCCTTGTACAAGTACAACACCAGACTTGTACGGCATCACGCCTTAGCGAGGACGAACGATTCGGCACAAATCGAAGCGAGGACAAAAGATTCCCCGAATTGGGGCGTGACAAGTTGGTATCACAGCATGGTTTCATTTCCTCGGATTTTAAAAATATTTTTAAAAGGAAGTCTTGATACAAATTTTCTCGATTGATGGTGTCAATAGCGCTGGCATAAAATAATGTTCCATATAATAAGCCTATAAATATTTTATGAGTGCTAATGGAATTATTTTTTTATTGTAGAATGACCAAGGGTGATAGCGCTAAGACGAATTCATCGTCTGACCCAATTGAGAAACTGATTAAACAAATGGAGGCTCAGAGGAAGCAGAGCGAAGCTCAACATCGCACGCTTCAAGAGCAGCTTCAATATCAGTTTCAGGAGCAGCTAGATGCTCAACAAAAGCAAGTGGATAGTGTAACTCAGATTGTCACCAAGCTGACGGCCGATTCCAATGTTTCTGCAAAGGTCGCAGCAACCGAGACCGTCGAAGTGCCGGCAGAGAAACCTGAAACGCCGACACGGAAGAGAACGAGCTTCAAGTTCTTCGAATTTAAGAGCTGCGCGCGACCCGCCTGAGTTTAATGGGAAAGAGCAGCCAGATGAGGTGATGGGCTTCTTGAACACACTTGAGGGCTATTTCCAAATGTTGGATATACAGGGCAGCAAGTGAGGGGAGTGTACCGCTGTGCTACTTCGTCTCAAGGTGCAGGAATAGTAGATTTTGCAGAGACAGGCACTTTGCGAAAATAGTTAGGATATGAAGATATCTTGGGAGACCTTCAAACAGGCTTTCATTGTGCAATTCATTCCACCAGCTGTCCGTCAACAGAAAGAGAATGAGTTTATAGAACTCCGACAGGGCATTATGTCAGTGGATGATTACGAAACTAAATTTTTGAAGAGAGTTGCCTTCGCTGGATACATGGTCCCGAATGATGATACAAAGCGAGGAAGATTCGTGCAAGACTTAAATGAGGGCCTGCAGCGCGATGTGCTAAGTCGGAAGTGTACGTCATACAGAGAGGCGTACAAAACTGCTCTAGAGATGGAGAGACTCCATCCGCCAGCTAGTCGTGGGACAACACAGAGCAACCAAGGCAACAATAATCAGAAATGACCTTGGTCTACGGGAACAAAATGACGCACCTAAGCATCATAATGCAGGTGACAACAGAGGACATCAACAACAGTTGCCTCGTTGTAACAAATGTCATCGGGTGGGACACCGGGGTGAAGATTGTCGTGTTGGGTGTTTCAAATGTGGGGATGTAAATCACAAAGCATGGGAATACGGAGGAAATCAGTATCCACCTCGTGGAAGTAACAATAATCATTATCGTGGACATAACAACAATCAGAACCGGGACCAATATAATAATAAGAATTGTGGCCAAGCGCCACTAGCCTTACCAGCTCCGACTGGGAATGCACCGAATCGACAACAAGGTGGACAAGCAAGGGTTTATGCCTTGACTCTGGCAGAGGCCCAGATTGCAGAGAATGTAATAACAGGTACATTTTTGTACAAAGGCATACCTGCAAGAGTACTTTTTGATTCTGGTGCTACTCATTGCTTTATCTCATCTGATTTTGCAACGAAAAATAAATTTTGTATGACTCAACTAAAGACAGCTTTGTGTTTTAGCACTCCTTTGGGAGTAGATATGCCTGCAACTTTGATTTGCAGGTGTAAAACCCCTAAAATTTCTACTATTTTTTAAATTAAATTTGGTACTGATTTAAAATTTTGTATTGTACGTCGCGTAGTCGTATTGTACGTCGCACACGAAATTTATTTTCTTGTTCGTCGAGTGCGAATATGTGCGAGCGTACATATTTATTGAAAAACATTTTTTTATTTATAGTTCAAATAATATATATAATAATTATTGTATTTGTATTTTGCTTAAAGTTGTCTATCGAGATGACCAAAACCTTATTACTTTATTTATTTATTTATTAGTGGTAATTTGGAAAACTATTTTATATTCCTTGCATATGAGGTACATTAAATTAAATTTATATATTTTTATTTTGAAATTATTAAATATAAATATTTTATTATTCAAAAAGATATTTAAAAATATTTATTATTTTCGAAATTATTATTATTGGTATTTTGAAAAATATACTTAGAAGTTATTGTGACCATTTAAATCTTGATTTGATTTTTGGAATTATTTAAATAGATAAATATTTGAAAATTTGATTTATCCTAGTCGATTTTAAACTAAAATTAATTTGATTTAAATTAGAATTGTATTTAGATTTGGATTTGGTTTTTAAATTAAGTAGAAGAATTATCTAATTGGGTTTTAAATAGTCCTAGTTCCTATCCAATTGGAATTCCCACATCCTATAAATAGGCAGGTACTCCTCCAATATTTTTATCATCCACATTATTCCTCCACAAATTTTTTCCATGAAGTGCGTGCACCGTGTCCGTGTTCCACCATCCACAATCTTATTCTATATATTTTACAAATACATTGATTCCGTGTCGGACACTTCCACGACACAATAGAAATTTCTACCATAATCCTAATCCTAACCCTCTGCCTCCTCCTATCCCGTTCGGCCCGACCACCTGCTGTTCCAACACCAGCCTGCCGCCACAGCCTCCAACATCACGCCATCACCCTCACCACGTTCCCCCGACACCACCCGCTGCCACCACCATCACCACGACCATAGTCATCACCCTCACCACCGCCTACCGAAACACCACCCGCAACTAACACCAAGCAGCCCAACCACCAACCAAACCCGGACCTCGTCCGACGTGTCCGGCAATACACCGTGTCCCCAAAATCCAAACAATATAAAATCCTTACCTCCTTCGACGCCGTGTCCGACCCTCGACCGCCGACGACCAAGACCAGTGTCGGCGACCCCATAGATCTGGAGCCTCGCTTCCTTCCACGCCGGCGATCCGCCGCCCGTCCCGCCTCGAGAAACCCCCTCTTCTCCGTTTACTTCCTCCCGAGACCCCTCCACTCCGACCTTCGCGGCGAGGCCGAGCCCGCAGCGCCCATCAGACCCGCTCGAAATCCCCTTGCCGCCCTTGCCTGGCCGCGTGCCCGTACGTCGCCGCCCGTCGACCTCGATCTCTCCTCTCCCGTAACTCCTCTCGACGTTCGCCGCGGCCAAGCCCGACCCCCAGTTCCCTCTCCGCCCCGGTCGGCGAGCTTCACCGCGCCGAGAGCCTCCGACCGCCCCAAAAACCCTCGCGTCCGCCGTCGCGTCCGGGCCGGCCATCAACGCTGCCACCGCGTGCGCCGAGCGGCCGGCCGCCCCTTTTCTCCTCCGCGGCTTCCTTTAGTCGACCGCTCTTCCCCGATCCCGCTCCTCTCTCTCTCCGCCGGAGCAGCTGCTGGCGGCAGCCTCCGTGAGCCCCGCTCCACCGCTCTCTCGTGCCCCTTTCTCTCTCTCTCTCTCTCCCACTCATCTCCTTTCCCTTCTTTTAACATTTTTTTATTTGTTTGTTGACTTTCTCTTCCCTGGGAGGGAAATATTATTATCGTTATTATTATTATTATTGATTCTTTTTTTTGTTGTTTGTTTATTTGTTGTTATTTGTTTTTTTGTTGTGTGTGTTTTGTTTTTATTTTATTGTTTGTTTGAATTTCCCATATTACTTTTCTCCTGGTATTAGCTATTCCTTCAGAAATTATTATCTATTATTACTTTTTATTATTATTCTGATTATTATTATTATTATTATTATTATATAAATTATTTATTCTTTAAAAACAGTCAAGGTTGACCATATGTTAGCAATTACATTATTGAATAGGTATATTTTGTATTTATTATTTGTATTAATAATTAGTTGTAAATATATATATATATATATATATATATATATTATATATATATATATATATATATATATATATTTTTTTTTCTTCTTATAACAAAGTGTTGTTTTAGGCGCTGCCAAATAATTATTTTCGAAATGATAGTTGAGAACCCTAAAATTATTTTATATTATTTTTGTACCTATTTTAAATATAGCATTGACCTAAAACTTATTTTGATAGGATTTAACTTTAAATAAAATGTTCTTCTAGATTGATATGTACTTGACAAAGCCATAGATTTAGCCTAAAAGATTTATTAAAATTTTTGATTAGTTATTTAAAATATATTTTATGAAGTGTCGTTATTGTCTATAAACATATTTATACAAACTTTGGATTTGAGCTTAAATCGATTATTCCTTTATTTTTCTAAATAATTATCAAAATCATTTTACTAGTAAATATAGATTTTTAGTATTTTAAATAGTTCTCAAAAATCTTATATATTATTTATCTCATCTCTTTCGATTTTCCTCCAGCCCGTGACTAAGCCCTTCATTCCTAATCTCTTGACAAATTCTAAACTATCTTATGTCAAACCTAACTAAGTTGACCAGTTCTGGACCCGATGGAACACTCCATGTCGTCAACAGAGGCTCCCTTACATAGTTGTTGCACCGAAGTTGATCTTGTGCCACCTTTATTGTACCACACCAGGCAGCTCACCAGACGTCGCAACAGGCAAGTATACCTTGCTAATTAAACTGTCATATTATTTATTTTCAGTATTATTTACATGTTTCATATTTGTTATTTTATTTGTTATAAACTGCGCGTCCAAGCCACACTTGGGTGGAAGCGACTTTATTAGTCGTTATTTTATTTTATGCATGATGACTTAGTGTTAGCGGTCTACCTTCTTAGTTGGAGGATATCTTTATATCTCCTTTGGCTGTGACACTCACACTACACGGTTTGAGGCATTTTACTAGGGGCACGACTTATTGACTAGCTATCTCTAAAGTCGTGTGACGGTAGATAATCGTAACTGCTATGACTAGGGTTTTAGAGACTCAAGCAGTCACAAAACTGGATGAGCCATGGACATGACTTGAACAGTATAGGATATCTTGGGGAGGACAGTCGCTAGTGCGTATGGGAAGCCAAACAGGTAAACCACAGTCTCCGGATGGAACTGTGGCGATATATTTGCAGATACCCTCTGACGTTTTGGACGTTACGGTCGGATACAGATGACTGGATGCCAGTTACGTACACATAGCCAAAAATCCCACCCATGCGCATGAAAGTTGTCCTCTAAATTGTACATTAGGCGGTTAGAATCTTCTTTGCATATTTGTGTCTAGGATAGTCATTTATATATTATTTTATTCTGACAGTTCATATTAGTTTGTTCTTTCTGTATCTTGCTACTGTCCGTCTGAGGACCTGGTTTTTCCCCAGGTGTGTGTTCATGTTTTCCACAGGTATCCTAGCCAAGGCCGTGGTCTTCTCCATTTCTTCGAAGATAATTGCGCTTGGTTCGTCTTACTATTTTTATCGCTCGATTTCTTGTACATTTCTTTCGTAGAGATAGTTGGTAGTGGACTTTGTCTCCGCCCAACGATTGTATCATAAATATCTAAGTTGAATTTTTTATTTTATTATTCTTTTCATTGTGGATGAGATTTAGTTTGTCTTGGATTACTACATTTTACAGCTTATGTATTTATACGAGGCCTACGTACTTCGTAAGAATACAGCTGGCATGTCTACGTTCCTAGTCCTACGTATATTGGAACTGGGGCGTTACATATTTTTGTGGTGGCCCATGCAGGTCAAGATAAATTGTTTGGTTACTTTACCGTACCAAGCAAGCCTGTGTATAGGATTAGAGGTCTAGGATCTCATCCACATACTTGACCTCTTTCTTGATTTTATCTACCGTTTTGACTCATCAATTGCATCTTGCTTGCTTTCTTCCATCCCTATTCTTATCTTCCCTTCGTGCTTGTTAGAGATTGACCCTACTAGTTAGTTGTCCCAAAACACCATTAGTTTAATTCTTTAAGTTGGGTAGAATACCTTATGAACTAGCAACCCCTTTGACCTAGTGACCTATATTATCAAGCTTATTTAGATCCTAGAATCTAGAGGACCTAACCCGTCTAGCCAACCAAGGACTTGGACAAGAAGACTATAGGATGACTGTATGACTTAGAATCATTCTACATTCTTTAAATCTTAATCTCTCGTATTTACCATTTTGACTAATGATGCTAATGTAGCCTAGTTTTTGCAAGCTTATTCTTTATCAAGTTTGTTTATGACATATGCTATTGAGCGCTCACTAGCCTATTGTCTAATCAGAACCGATGCATAATGGTCTGATCAACCAAGTGCACTTTGGTTCGCTTTTGTCTATTACTCTACGTGGATGGGGACATAATTAAACTTGGCCCTTACAATCCCATCCACGACTGCCTTGACAATTCTTTTGAAATTATTCAATCGTCTTTGAATCACGTATTCGTATTCGATAAACGTCTCCTTCGAACTCTATATTTCTTTCGCCTTCACCTATTTTAGGCCGGCAAAAGCATTATACTAGAACTCCCTCTAGCCTTCCTATCGACTATGACCATTCTCACTCGATATTGCTATAACTTCATCCTAAACTCCTCGTCCTTCTTTTCGGCCCTATTATGACTACCCACGACCATACTTGTATTATTTTTCTATGATCTAGATCGCAATTTCTTACGACATGATTTTTGTTATTGATTGTTCCCCATCGATACCCCTTGTGTCTTCTCACCCCCTACGAATTCTTAATTTCGAGGACGAAATTCTTTTAAGTTGGGTAGGATGTAAAACCCCTAAAATTTCTACTATTTTTTTATTAAATTTGATACTGATTTAAAATTTTGTATTGTACGTCGCATAGTCGTATTGTACGTCGCGCACGAAATTTATTTTCTTGCTCGTCGAGTGCGAATATGTACGAGCGTACATATTTATTGAAAAACATTTTTTATTTTATAGTTCAAATAATATATATAATAATTATTGTATTTGTATTTTGCTTAAAGTTGTCTATCGAGATGACCAAAACCTTATTACTTTATTTATTTATTTATTAGTGGTAATTTGGAAAACTATTTTATATTCCTTGCATATAAGGTACATTAAATTAAATTTATATATTTTTATTTTCGAAATTATTAAATATAAATATTTTATTATTCAAAAAGATATTTAAAAATATTTATTATTTTTGAAATTATTATTATTGGTATTTTGAAAAATATATTTGGAAGTTATTGTGACCATTTAAATCTTGATTTGATTTTTGAAATTATTTAAATAGATAAATATTTGAAAATTTGATTTATCCTAATCGATTTTAAACTAAAATTAATTTGATTTAAATTAGAATTGTATTTAGCTTTGGATTTGGTTTTTAAATTAAGTAGAAGAATTATCTAATTGGGTTTTAAATAGTCCTAGTTCCTATCCAATTGGGAATTTCTACATCCTATAAATAGGCAGGTACTCCTCCAATATTTTTATCATCCACATTATTCCTCCACAAATTTTCTCCATGAAGTGCGTGCACCGTGTCCGTGTTCTACCATCCACAATCTTATTCCATATATTTTACAAATACATTGATTCCGTGTCGGACACTTCCCCGACACAATAGAAATTTCTACCCTAATCCTAATCCTAACCCTTCTGCCTCCTCTTGTCCCGTTCGGCCCGACCACCTGCTGTCCCAACACCAGCCTGCCGCCAGCCTCCAACATCACGCCATCACCCTCACCATGTTCCCCCGACACCACCCACTGCCACCACCATTGCCACGACCATAGTCATCACCCTCACCACCGCCTACCGAAACACCACCCGCAGCCAACACCAAGCAGCCCAACCACCAACCAAACCCGGACCTCCCCCGACGTGTCCGACAATACGCCGTGTCCCCAAAATCCAATCAATATAAAATCCTTACCTCCTCCGACGTCGTGTTCGACCCTCGACCGCCGACGACCAAGACCAGTGTCGGCGACCCCATAGATCTGGAGCCTCGCTTCCTTCCGCGTCGGCGATCCGTCGCCCGTCCCACCTCGAGAAACCCCCTCTTCTCCGTTTACTTCCTCCCGAGACCCCTCCACTCCGACCTTCCCGGTGAGGCCGAGCCCGCAGCGCCCATCAGACCCGCTCGAAATCCCCTTGCCGCCCTTGCCTGGCCACGTGCCCGCACGTCGCCGCCCGCCGACCTCGATCTTCCCTCTCCTGCAACTCCTCTTGCCGTTCGTCGCGACCAAGCCTGACCCCCAGTTCCCTCTCCTCCTCGGCCGGCGAGCTTCACCGCGCCGAGAGCCTCCGACCGCCCCAAAAACCCTCGCGTCCGTCGTCGCGTCCGGGCCGGCCATCAACGCCGCCACCGCGTGTCACGACCCGCACCCACTGTTAGGGTACGAGAACGTAACAACGCCCAGCCTACGCCGCAGTGTCGGCGATAGAACGCTGTCCTAGGTCACATCATCTAACAATATAATGCTAAGCAGATACAGTCTCAATCACATTTAAGGTAGAGCATGATAAGGTTAGATAAAACATAAAATCCAAAGAGATACGGAAGATAGAAGTCTAAGTGTCTAAGATACAAAAACCCAGAAATACATCTCAAAACTCAAATACAGTAATCCATAAAGTAAATACAACTCCAGATAAATGAAATAACTATCTAAACAACCTCTAAGGTGTCTCCTCTAGGCTAGCAGGCAACCTCTAAGCTATCTGTAAAATTTATCAACAGGTCCAGTCAGGACAGGAACGAGCACATCTCATCTAGAAAACCCAAGTAAATGACAGAGAACTATAAAGCAGTTATAGGCAGTTGTATTGATAAAATGGCAGTTTATATTCAGGTGATGGTAAGAAAGACAGATAAGGTGCAAGGAAAGTAAATAACTAAACAAGAGAAGAATCATAGCAATGAAGTCTGTAAAAATAGAACTAACTGAACCAGGGTAATATGATATAAAGTCCAGACAACAATGTAGACCAGTGTAACTCCAATGTATGTCCAGTACAAGATGAATCTAATACAAGATGAATCCAGTAAGGGACGATTCCAGTCATAGTGATCAATGATTCCAGGGTGAGTCCAGCCTATATTCTAGCAGTATGTTTTAAAATACCGAGATCGACATGTAAACGGCTGTGGGTAATCCGTCACACCTCTCACTGATCAGGCGAGAGATGGCTATCATTCCAGTTGATTCCAGTAGGGGTGATTCCAGTAATGGGGTATGTCTACATGTCTTACTTAGTATTTCCCCTCCCAGCAAGTGAATCCAGAATTCCTGACACAATGATTCAAGATGAGTCCAGCCAAAATATAATGATACCAGTAAATAATTCCAGTAAATGATTCCAGCAGGTGATTCCAGTAATAGAAGCCGGAAATGATGATACCAGTAATAGAGGCCAGAAAATAAATGTGTGTCGTATACATGAATCCAGTAATATCCACACGTGTTGTAACAGAGAATCCCATACAACTAACTAGAACTGAAATACAGTAATTGACAAATAAATGAGAGAACTATCAGAGAATGTACTCGCCTGATATCTGAATGTCCAAGGTAAAGATACTATCCGAGGAGAGGTGTCTGGCTCCTAATTAGAACATCACAAGTCACAACATGTCCAGAAGGATAATATAAAGTACTACAATGTATTCTACATGAATCTAGGTCAAACTAGGCCAAAGTCAACCCTTGGTCAACTCTGGTCAACTGCACTAGTCAAACTAGGTCATGTCCTAATCCAGTAAGTCTTACTAGGCCTAACCAAGACTTATCCTAGCAAGCACATATCAATACAAGGCTATACAAGGCAACATACACCCAACTCTATATAGCATGCAATTATTCAATACTCAAATAGGCAAGAATTCACATTGGATATACACTAGGTAATCTATTACTTTAAGCTATATATGTCTACACATATATACACATGCATATATTGGTATTCAACATTAGGTCTATAATCATGGCATTTTAAATGGTTATATAAACTTATATATTACAACACAATATGCTAACATATATATAATATACATACATAGCTAAGTTAACTATATTCATAAATACTTATTTAAGAGGCTATGTGTGTGTATGTGAACATGGCAAATGGGCAAGTGAGGGTTAAATGGGCATACATAGTGTATACAGATCAAAGAGTGTCAAAGTGTAAGTGAACAATGTGTCAAGTGTGATAGTGTCAACATAGTGTAAGGGGGTACATGAGGTAATATAGGATTTGTGTTAACATAGAATATTACATCTTATTAACTTGTATATTGCATACATTACATCTATTATTACATTACATTCATGCTTGCATTCATTCATCATTCATTTATTCTCTTGCACTACTATATGCACCATACATTACATACTATGGAACCTACATATTCATTACAAGCCATACTTATACATGCTTACATTAGATAGGATACTTACACCTCATACATCATTTATTTAACCATTTACTCATGCTTGTATTCTCTATTTAATTACATAATGTATATACATTAATATGGGTTAAAATCAAATAGAACATTATATTACACACAAGGGTGCACAAAATACATATGCCGAATAGTAACTCCTACTAATAATCAATACTATACCATCTCAGCATGAATTAAAATCTAGGATTAAAGTATGTTATAGATCTATGTGTTAGCTTTCCGAAACTTTAAACGGATCGCGTTTTCGTTTCCGGAAACTCCGGAATCGCGAAAACACCGAGAACGCGTTTGTTTTTCGTACAGCTGACACTCAAATAATTCTCCAGAAAGTTACAGAAAGAATTAGGCCTATTAATATATGTTTTTGGAAAGCTAACTTCAATATGCTTCTTTTAAAAAAAACGGAAGATTAAACCGAGCTTTGAGCTAGAAGTTATGATATTTCGAAGTTAGGGCTGAAATTAAAAACGTGGATAAAAATCATGACGGATTTAGATAGTTTGAGCCAAAAGAATACACAATATATATCCTAATTATCCACAACAATAATAGCAATAATAATATGAGGAACCACACTCATAAACTTGATTATATAATCATCATGAACCATTTATTACATATATAAATATAGATACACTCTCATTACAATATATATATATATATATATATATATATATAAATCTATATATGTAACATGAACACATCCACAACACAAAGGACACTCCTATGACCTCCAAATGGACACAAAATAGACACAAATGGAGATACAACCATGAGGGCCATTCCTATGGGTTCAAAATAGACCTATATGCATGAGAAAATGAAAAGGAGAAGGGATTTATACCTCCCGGTAGATCGAATCGAAGAAAAACCTTCCCGGAGCGACACCGACACGTAGAGATTCCAAAAGGACACGAACGAGTTCCGAATCCTCCCAAACTTGGGTAGCTTCCTCCTTGACTAGAATGGAGAAGGAAAGAAGAAGATTTGGTGGTAAAATGGAAGGATTTGGTGGAGAAATTGCTAGGGATTGCTCTCTAGGAATTTGGGGAAGAACAAGAGAGAGAAAAATAGATGGATAATGACAAATGGGAGGCTCAACCCTATCCTTATTGTGGCTGGCCATAAAGGTAGTTTTATCCCTATTAGGAAAAGTCCAAAAGCCCCTACTAACCTATTCTATGAGTATTAGGAAAGGGCTAATTGGTTAGGGCTAAATTAGTCATTCTAAAGACTCTAATCACTACTAACCTTATCCATAATAATTAGTCTAACCTCTAACTAAAATATTTCTATCATGTGGACTAAAATTAATATTATGTAGGGCCATGCCTAACTAGTGTGTGGGTCCCACTAGAGTCAAACTACCCCCGGGTCCCCGTTTTCAAGTCGGATTGAGTTGAAATTCGAACCCGACTCAAATAACCCCTAAAACAATATCATAAATAATAAAATAATATCAAAATAATTCAAAGAGGTCAAATGCAAAAAATATCCTTAGGCCAAAAATGACATTAAAATATCATAATCACATGGTTAGGCTCTAGGTCATAACAGTCTCTAGGGTTTCACTAGCAAAACGTCAAAACCACAAGTCATTAATTTAAATAATTTTAAAATAATTTAAAATCACCAAAAATTATATCATGAATTAAATATCATTATTAAAATAATTATAAACACGAAATTTCAAAATTACCCTCAATCAGAAAATTAAAATAAAATGAGAAAAAAATCAACCCGAAATTTAGGGTGCTCACATCCTACCCACCTTATAAAAATTTCGTCCTCGAAATTAAAATATTCGTAATCCTTCTAGGTCAAACCCCCACAATCAAATCCCAGAACTTAAATAAATCATACCATCAAAAGGACGACATATAGGATCATGGCATACGGTGGTAGTGAAAGTCTCATCTAGGTATACTAGTCATGCTAAACCAAAATGGTCATAGGGTATCAAAACACACAAGCAATCTAGGGTGCTAAACTAGAGAAGTTACAGAAACAACAAACCATCAAAACTGTAAGACGGTCTACCATCCTATATGAAACTGGTACTTATCAAAACAAAATAAAGGCAACTACCAATTATCTGAAAAAGGGTACAGAAAATCAAATTCAAAAATTAAGGAATTGAAAATCACTTGCATTGAAATCCAAATCACAATATATATATACAGAGAGAGCGTTAGAGAGGAAAAACTAGCATTATGTAATGTTATGTGGTTTGTGTGTGTATAGGGTGTATGTGAAATATACATGAAATTGTATATGAGCTATCCTGTTATACTACTCATGGCATATGGGTTAACAACCTACAATACACAACCTATTTAATCATAACATGCATGGCTAACCATAAATATCTATAAGAGGTAGAGATTTAGTTATGTATATACATATATTATAACATGTATGCCTAAGCTCTATATATATCTATACAAGTATGTGATCATAACATAGAGAGAAAAGGTTAGGTTACATGACAGCGTATACTAAGTTAGGGTGTGTGTGTGTCCTTGTACAGGGTTATAGCTTAGTATTGAAAGGTTAAACCCAGTTTTAGTTCAGCATTTACATACAAAATCTGAAAATAAGCTAACATTTAAACCAGTGTAATATTAACATAATGCAGTCTCAGATTTTACAAAGTTAACATAACTTAACCAATTTCTCTAAATATTGAAACTCTGCAGATATCATACATGTGCAGTTATGTAGACAAAACTAATAACATGAAATTTATATTTAAATTACGAATTTAAACTGGAAAAGCAGAAAACCAGAAATATTGGGGTTTTAAAATTTTAACATTAACAACATATTAATATGTATTTAGATAGGTGGAAAATCAAGTGTAGCATGCATACGTATCAGGCAAGTCTCCACTATGTAAATATACTCATATATTCTCATGTCCCAAAAAAAAATTCTACGTTAAGACCAACATTTAGATTCCTACCAAGGTCGCAAAATAGGTGATTGACGAAATCAAGGCAGTTTTATTATTATTATTCAATGCTAGAATAATAGCAAGAAGGAAATAACGATAAAAGCTGTTTGCTTATTTGCCTAAAAGAAGGAACCATTTTGAAACCAGAGCTAAATATCAAATCCAAGATAAAGTCTAGCAAAATCATCGATTCATTGTATTAAGAAGAAACTCATAGCAAGAAGTTACACAAGCTACTCCTAAGTTAAATAATTAGAAGCAAAACAAAGCAAAACAAATAATAATTCTTTTTGAAGAATTGCATCAAAGTAGAGAAAACATGCTTGAAAATATTTAAGGTACAATCTGATAATCATATGCGTCTATCCAAAATTATGGTACTCTAAATTCCCGTCATACTAGTAAGCAAGGCTACGATAATCACAGAGTCCTTGACTTATGCACATACCTCTAGAATCGTGGTATTTAACATTTTTGCGGTGCCGCTAGCTTGGCTGCAAAAATCTTAAATTCTCACACCCGAGAAATATATCCAGAGTCAGACTATATGTCCTCACCATGCTGGCTAATGTGACTATAGAAGACTAGATTCCATAACATAGATGACCTAGCCCATATAATTTCATCTTGTCAAAAAAATTTAAAATAAATCAACAATGAATACCCATAAATTAAATCAAATTTATCAACGAACTTCAAAATTCAAAATGAACAAAAATCCATCAAAATACAACTCGGATGCAACAGCTATCATCAAGATTCAAAATTCAACAATCATCCATCAAAATCAATAAATACAAACTCAATTCAACAATAATCCATCAAAATTAAATTCAACAACAGAAAGTAAAGATAAATCAAATCAAGGAAAAAAAAGTTTTCAAATCGAAGTTAAAATAAGATTCTCAAGGGTTGTCCCAGGAATCTCTCAAGGGATCCTAATTGTGATTGAGTACCTTCAAAAATATATCATATTCCTACTGCAGGCTGTAGTGGTACTCTAGTTCGAATACCACTACACAAACTCGACCTGCATGGGCCACCACTAAAAACGTGTTACGACCCGCACCCACTGTTAGGGTACGAGAACGTAACAACGCCCAGCCTACGCCGCAGTGTCGGCATTAGAACGCTGTCCTAGGTCACATCATCTAACAATATAATGCTAAGCAGATACAGTCTCAATCACATTTAAGGTAGAGCATGATAAGGTTAGATAAAACATAAAATCCAAAGAGATACGGAAGATAGAAGTCTAAGTGTCTAAGATACAAAAACCCAGAAATACATCTCAAAACTCAAATACAGTAATCCACAAAGTAAATACAACTCCAGATAAATGAAATAACTATCTAAACAACCTCTAAGGTGTCTCCTCTAGGCTAGCAGGCAACCTCCAAGCTATCTGTAAAATTTATCAAGAGGTCCAGTCAGGACAGGAACGAGCACATCTCATCTAGAAAACCCAATAAATGACAGAGAACTATAAAGCAGTTATAGGCAGTTGTATTGATGAAAATGGCAGTTTATATTCAGGCGATGGTAAGAAAGACAGATAAGGTACAAGGAAAGTAAATAACTAAACAAGAGAAGAATCATAGCAATAAGTCTGTAAAAATAGAACTAGCTGAACCAGGGTAATATGATATAAAGTCCAGACAACAATGTAGACCAGTGTAACTCCAATATAAGTCCAGTACAAGATGAATCTAATACAAGATAATCCAGTAAGGGACGATTCCAGTCATAGTGATCAATGATTCCAGGGTGAGTCCAGCCTATATTCTAGCAGTGTGTTTTAAAATACCGAGATCGACATGTAAACGGCTGTGGGTAATCCGGCACACCTCTCACTGATCAGGCGAGAGATGGCTATCATTCCAGTAGATTCCAGTAGGGGTGATTCCAGTAATGGGGTATGTCTACATGTCTTACTCTAGTATTTCCCCTCCCAGGAAGTGAATCCAGAATTCCGACATAATAATTCAAGATGAGTCCAGCCAAAATATAATGATACCAGTAAATGATTCCAGTAAATGATTCCAGCAGGTGATTCCAGTAATAGAAGCCGGAAATAATGATACCAGTAATAGAGGCCAGAAAATAAATGTGTGTCGTATACCTGAATCCTGTAATATCTACACGTGTTGTAACAGAGAATCGCATACAACTAACTAGAACTGAAATACAGTAATTGACAAATAAATGAGAGAACTATCAGAGAATGTACTCGCCTGATATCTGAATGTCCAAGGTAAAGATACTATCCGAGGAGAGGTGTCTGGCTCCTAATTAGAACAGCACAAGTCACAACATGTCCAGAAGGGTAATATAAAGTACTACAATACATTCTACATGAATCTAGGTCAAACTAGGCCAAAGTCAACCCTTGGTCAACTCTGGTCAACTGCACTAGTCAAACTAGGTCAAACTAGGTCATGTCCTAACCCAGTAAGTCTTACTAGGTCTAACCAAGACTATCCTAGCAAGCACATATCAATACAAGGCTATACAAGCCAACATACACCCAACTCTATATAGCATGCAATTATTCAATACTCAAATAGGCAAGAATTCACATTGGATATACACTAGGTAATCTATTACTTTAAGCTATATATGTCTATACATATATACACATGCATATATTGGTATTCAACATTAGGTCTATAATCATGGCATTTCAAACGGTTATATAAACTTATATATTACAACACAATATGCTAACATATATATAATATACATACATAGCTAAGTTAACTATATTCATAAATACTTATTTAAGAGGCTATGTGTATGTATATGAACATGACAAAGGGGTAAGTGAGGGTTAAATGGGCATACATAGTGTATACATATCAAAGAGTGTCAAAGTGTAAGTGAACAATGTGTCAAGTGTGATAGTGTCAACATAGTGTAAGGGGGTACATGAGGTAATATAGGATTTGTGTTAACATAGAACATTACATCTCATTAACTTGTATATTGCATACATTACATCTATTATTACATTACATTCATGTTTGCATTCATTCATCATTCATTTATTCTCTTGCACTACTATATGCACCATACATTACATACTATGGAACCTACATATTCATTACAAGTCATACTTATACATGTTTATATTAGATAGGATACTTACACCTCATATATCATTTATTTAACCATTTACTCATGCTTGTATTCTCTATTTAATTACATAATGTATATACATTAACATGGATTAAAATCAAATAGAACATTATATTACACACAAGGGTGCACAAAATGCATATGCCGAATAGTAACTCCTACTAATAATCAATACTGTTCCATCTCAGCATGAATTAAAATCTAAGATTAAAGTATGTTATAGATCTATGTGTTAGCTTTCCGAAACTTTAAACGGATCACGTTTTCGTTTTCGGAAACTCCCGGAAATCGCGAAAACACCGAGAACGCATTTGTTTTTTGTACAGCTGACACTCAAATAATTCTCCAGAAAGTTACAGAAAGAATTAGGCCAATTAATACATGTTTTTTGAAAGCTAACTTCAATATGCTTCTTTTAAAAAAATGAGAGATTAAACCGAGCTTTGAGCTAGAAGTTATGACATTTCGAAGTTAGGGCTGAAATTAAAAACGTGGATAAAAATCATGACGGATTTAGATAGTTTGAGCCAAAAGAATACACAATATATATCCTAATTATCCACAACAATAATAGCAATAATAATATGAGGAACCACACTCATAAACTTGATTATATAATCTTCATGAACCATTTATTACATATATAAATATAGATACACTCTCATTACAATATATATATATATATATATATATATATATATATATATATATATATATATATATATATATAAATCTATATATGTAACATGAACACATCCACAACACAAAGGACACTCCTATGACCTCCAAATGGACACAAAATAGACACAAATGGAGATACAACCATGGAGGTCATTCCTATGGGTTCAAAATAGACCTATATGCATGAGAAAATAAAAAGGAGAAGGGATTTATACCTCCGGTAGATCGAATCGAAGAAAAACTTTCCCGGAGCGACACCGACACGTAGAGATTCCAAAAGGACACGAACGAGCTCCGAATCCTCCCAAACTTGGGTAGCTTCCTCCTTGACTAGAATGTAGAAGGAAAGAAGAAGTTTTGGTGGTAAAATGAAGGATTTGGTGGAGAAATTGCTAGGAATTGCTCTCTAGGAATTTGGGGAAAGAACAAGAGAGAGAAAAATAGATGGATAATGACAAATGGGAGGCTCAACCCTATCCTTATTATGGCTGGCCATAAAAGTAGTTTTGTCCTATTAGGAAAAGTCCAAAAGCCCCTACTAACCTATTCTATGAGTATTAGGAAAGGGCTAATTGGTTGGGGCTAAATTAGTCATTCTAAAGTCTCTAATCACACTAACCTTATCCATAATAATTAGTCTAACCTCTAACTAAAATATTTCTATCATGTGGACTAAAATTAATATCATGTGGGCCATGCCTAACTAGTGTGTGGGTCCAACTAGAGTCAAACTACCCCCGGGTCCCCGTTTCAAGTCGGATTGAGTTAAAATTCGAACCCGACTCAAATAACCCCAAAACAATATCATAAATAATAAAATAATATCAAAATAATTCAAAGAGGTCAAATGCAAAAAATATCCTTAGGCCAAAAATGACATTAAAATATCATAATCACATGGTTAGGCTCTAGGTCAAACAGTCTATAGGGTTTCACTAGCAAAACGTCAAAACCACAAGTCATTGATTTAAATAATTTTAAAATGATTTAAAATCACCAAAAATTATATCATGAATTAAATATCATTATTAAAATAATTATAAACACAAAATTCAAAATTACCTTCAATCAGAAAATTAAAATAAAATGAGAAAAAAATCAATCGGAAATTTAGGGTGCTCACACCGCGTGCGCCGAGCGACCGGCCGCCCCTTTCCTCCTCCGCGGCTTTCTTCAGTCGACCGCTCTTCCCCGATCCTGCTCCTCTCTCTCTCCGCCGGAGCAGCTGCTGGCGGCAGCCTCCGTGAGCCCCGCTCCACCGCTCTCTCGCGCCCCTTTCTCTCTCTCTCTCCCACTCATCTCCTTTCCCTTCTTTTAACATTTTTTTTATTTGTTTGTTGACTTTCTCTTCCCTGGGAGGGAAATATTATTATCGTTATTATTATTATTATTGATTCATTTTTTTGTGTTGTTTGTTTATTTGTTGTTATTTGTTTTTTTTTTGTGTGTTTTATTTTTATTTTATTGTTTGTTTGTTTGTTTGAATTTCCCATATTTCTTTTCTCCTGGTATTAGCTATTCCTTCAGAAATTATAATCTATTATTACTTTTTATTATTATTCTGATTATTATTATTATTATTATTATTATTATTATTATTATTATTATTATTATTATTATATAAATTATTTATTCTTTAAAAACAGTCAAGGTTGACCATATGTTAGCAATTACATTATTGAATAGGTATATTTTGTATTTATTATTTGTATTAATAATTAGTTGTAAATATATATATATATATATATATATATATATATATATATATATATATATATATTTTTTTTTTTTTTTTCTTCTTATAACAAAGTGTTGTTTTAGGCGCTGCCAAATAATTATTTCGAAATGATAGTTGAGAACCCTAAAATTATTTTATATTATTTTTGTACCTATTTTAAATATAGCATTGACTTAAAACTTATTTTGATAGGATTTAACTTTAAATAAAATGTTCTTCTAGATTGATATGTACTTGACAAAGCCATAGATTTAGCCTAAAAGATTTATTAAAATTTTTGATTATTTATTTAAAATATATTTTATGAAGTGTCGTTATTGTCTATAAACATATTTATACAAACTTTGGATTTGAGCTTAAATCGATTATTCCTTTATTTTTCTAAATAATTGTCAAAATCATTTTACTAGTAAATATAGATTTTTAGTATTTTAAATAGTTCTCAAAAATCGTATATATTATTTATCTCATCTCTTTCGATTTTCCTCCAGCCCAGTGACTAAGCCCTTCATTCCTAATCTTTTGACAAATTCTAAACTATCTTATGTCAAACCTAACTAAGTTGACCGTTCTGGACCCGATGGAACACTCCATGTCGTCAACAGAGGCTCCCTTGCATAGTTGTTGCACCGAAGTTGATCTTGTGCCACATTTATTGTACCACACCAGGCAGCTCACCAGACGTCGCAACAGGCAAGTATACCTTGCTAATTAAACTGTCATATTATTTATTTTCAGCATTATTTACTTGTTTCATATTTGTTATTTTATTTGTTATAAACTGCGCGTCCAAGCCACACTTGGGTGCAAGCGACTTTATTAGTCATTATTTTATTTTATGCATGATGACTTATTGTTAGCGGACTACCTTCTTGTTGGGGGATATCTTTATATCTCCTTTGGCTGTGACACTCACACTACACGGTTTGAGGCATTTTACTAGGGGTAAGACTAATTGACTAGCTATCTCTAAAGTCGTGTGACGGTAGATAATCGTAACTGCTATGACTAGGATTTTAGAGACTTAAGCAGTTACAAAACTGGACGAGCCATGGACATGACTTGAACAGTGTAGGATATATTGGGGGAGGACAGTCGCTAGTGCGTATGGGAAGCCAAACAGGTAAACCACAGTCTCCGAATGGAACTGTGGCGATATATTTGCAGATACCCTCTGACGTTTTGGACGTTACGGTCGGAATACAGATGACTGGATGCCAGTTACGTACACATAGCCAAAAATCCTACCCATGCGCATGAAAGTTGTCCTCTAAATTGTACATTAGGCGGTTAGAATCTCCTTTGCATATTTGTGTCTAGGATAGTCATTTATATATTATTTTATTCTGACAGTTCATATTAGCTTGTTCTTCCTGTATCTTGCTACGTCCGTCTGAGGACCTGGTTTTTCCTCAGGTGTGTGTTCATATTTTCCGCAGGTATCCTAGCCAAGGCCGTGGTCTTCTCCATTTCTTCGAAGACAATTGCGCTTGGTTTGTCTTGCTATTTTTATCGCTCGATTTTTTGTACATTTCTTTCGTAGAGATAGTTGGTAGTGGACTTTGTCTTCGCCCAACGATTGTATCATAAATATCCAAGTTGATTTTTTATATTATTATTCTTTTCCATTGTGGATGGGATTTAGTTTGTCTTGGATTACTACATTTTACAGCTTATGTATTTATACGAGGCCTACGTACTTCGTATGAATACAGCTGGCATGTCTACGTTCCTAGTCCTACGTATATTTGGACTGGGGCGTTACAGCAGGGACGGCTACATTAAAATTGGAGGCAAGACCTTATCTCTGGACACAATTGTACTCGATATCAAAGAGTACGATATTATTTTAGGAATGGACTGTCTCAGCGCCTGTCATGCAACAATCGACTGTGCGGATAAGAGAGTTGTGTTTCGCCTACCAGAAGAAATGGAGTTCTCTTACTCATACGGCTCGGCGTTCCAAGGACCCATGGTCATATCGACAGTTACAGCAAGGCACATGCTGTACTCATGGTGTGAAGGATTTTTCGCTTCTGTTCAAGACACTCGGATGAAGAGTGTAGGCTCGAATCAAACCAACATTGTGGCAGAGTTCCCCGATATGTTTCTGGACGAGATATCTGGAATACCGCCGGATAGAGAAATCGAATTCACAATTGATACATTCTCGGGTACTCGCCCGATATCAAAGGTACCATACATGATGGCTCCGACAGAATTGAAGGAACTAAAGGTATAGCTACAAGAATTACTAGACCGGGGATACAATTGCCCAAGTGTATCTCCATGGGGAGCTCCAGTACTGTTTGTAAAGAAAAATGATGGGACGATGTGGCTGTACATCGATTACAGAGAACTAAACAAGGCAACCATTCGTAACAAGTATCCCTTGCCAAGAATAGATGATATGTTCGATCAGCTACAAGGGGCGACCGTGTTTTCAAAAATCGATCTTCGTTCAGGATACCATCAATTGAAGATCAGACCCGAGGATGTCCCTAAGTCAGCATTCCGTACGAGATACAGACACTATAAGTTTTGGTCATGCCATTCGGCTTGACTAATGCTCCGCAGCCTTTATGGATTTAATGAATAGAGTGTTTCAACCGTTCTTAGACAAGTTTGTTGTTGTGTTCATCGATGACATCTTGATCTACTCAAAGGACAGGAGACTCATGTCGAGCACTTGAGAGAAGTACATTCAGACGCTGCGGGACAACCAGCTGTATACAAAACTAAGCAAGTACAAATTTTGGATGAACAGCGTGTCGTTCCTAGGACATATTGTTTCGGCAGAAGGTGTTGTCGTTGACCCAAAGAAGATTGATGCAGTTGTAGACTAGAAGCAACCTGCATCAGCTAGTGAGATACGAAGTTTTCTTGGTTTAGCCGGATACTACCGTAGATTTGTGAAAGACTTTTCAATAATCACATCGCCTTTGACTCGCCTAACTTAGAAGTGAATCGTATTTAAGTGGACCGACGACTGTGAGAGTAGTTTTCAAGAACTCAAGCAGCGGCTCGTCACGGCTCCAATTTTATCACTTCCAGAGGTCTTTGAGGGATTTTAGATCTACAGTGATGCATCGGGACTTGGGTTGGGGTGTGTTCTCATGCAACATGGAAGATGATATCTTATTCGTCGAGAGAACTCAAATAGCATGAGAAGAATTACCCAACTCATGACTTAGAACTGACGGCAATTGTGTTCGCGTTGAAATTGTGGCGACACTATCTCTATGGTGTGTCCTGCGAGATCTTCATGGATCACAAAATCCTGAAATACATATTCACACAGAAGGAATTGAATTTGAGACAGCGGCGTTGGTTAGAATTGATCAAGGATTATGACTTGACAATCTCCTACACGCCGGGTAAAGAAATGTGGTAGCTGATGCCTTGAGTCGAAAATTTGTTGGGTCACTAGCAGTAGCAAAAAAGGTACTATGAGATCTTGAAGAGATGGGCATCGAATTCAGGATTCGTCTGCAGAATGTACAGTTGGCTCAGTTACAGCTTGAGCCGAGTCTCCAGGAAAGGATTAAGATTGCTCAGAAGTATGACCCGTTTCTGCAGAAGATACGCGAGTTGATTCTAGCAGGAAAGGCATCAGACTTTACCGTTGAAGATGACACTATTCATGTCAAGGGAAGATTGTGTGTCCCTAAGGATGAGGAGATCAGGAAGAAAATACTGACCGAGGCTCATTTTGCGAAGTATTCCTTGCATCCGGGAAGCACGAAAATGTATAAGGATCTGCGTACAACATTTTGGTGGCATGGCATGAAGAAGGATATGGCGCTATTCGTGTCACAATGCTTAGATTGTTAGCGTGTGAAGGCCGAACATCAACAGCCAGGCGGAGAACTACAAAATTTGGCTATTCCACTGTGGAAGTGGGATAATATCTGTATGGACTTTATAGTCGGCTTGCCAAGAACTCAGAAGAGAAATGATGCGATTTGGGTTATCGTGGGATAGATTAACCAAGTCGGCACATTTTATTCCAATAAAAGTTACGTGGGGCGTAGAACGGTTGGCTCAGATCTACATAAATAAAATTATCCGATTACATGGGGTGCCAGCTTCTATAGTGTCGGATAGAGACGGGAGATTCTTGTCGCAATTTTGGATAAGTCTACACTCAGCAATGGGCAAAAAGTTGAACTTCGGTACGGCATACCATCCGCAGACTGATGGTCAGACAAAGAGAGTAAATCAGATTCTTGAGGATATATTGAGATTGTGCGTGCTCGACTCGAAGACAAATTGGGACGCACATCTCGCATTGGCAGAATTTGCCTATAACAACAGTTATCAGGCAAGTATCCAGATGGCTCCGTACGAAGCCTTGTATGGACGGAAATGTCGATCATCGATATGCTGGGACGAAATCGGTGAACGGCAAGTGCTCGGACCAGAACTTGTGGAACAAGCCGTCGAGAGGGTTCGCTTAATTCGAGAAAGACTTAGAGTTTCTCAAAGTCGACAGAAGAGTTATGCGGACGTACATCGACGACCTTTGGAATTTGCGGCAAGTGATCATGTATTCTTGAAGGTCACACCCATGCGATGTGTGATACGGTTTGGGATGAAAGGAAAGCTGAGCCCGAGATTTGTTCGACCATTCAAGATTTTGGAGAAGGTAGCCTTAGTGGCTTATCGACTTGCACTACCTCCGGCTCTGGCTGATGTGCACGATGTCTTCCATGTGTCCCAACTATGAAAGTACGTGCATGATCCAAGTCACGTAGTGAACTTCGATCAGTTACAGCTGAGCGCTGACCTATCCTACACTAATGAGCCTGTCCAAATTTTGGACAGAAAAGAAAAAGTTTTACAGAATCGAACGGTATCCTTGGTCAACGTGCTATGGCAGAACCATGTTGTCGAGGAGTCGACGTGGGAATTAGAGGAAGAGATGCAGGTGAAATACCCCTCGCTGTTTGATAATTTTGAGGTAGGACTTTTGCTTTAAGTTTCGAGGATGAAACTTTTTTTAGTGGTATATTATGTAGTATCCCGCTCCTAGCGGTTCACTATGTAAGGCTTGTGGCTTGGCTAACTCGGTCGGAACCGAGTATTGGGGAAATTTACTGTCAGCACCGAATTGATCACGGACAAGTGCATAAGAACCTTTCCAACTAATGGATTGGTTTCTCTTGAAATGCGTCCAAGAGTTTTCTCTGGATGTTTTGCTGCTGGTTTTGTTACTTGGTTTTGATGGATGCTTTTTTGAATAATTTTCGATGATTTAATTCTTTCCTATTTTTATCGATTTGCATAGCATTCATTCTTGAGAATTCTGAGAGAAGAGAACACAACGAGACGGGATATTAACCAAACTTTTGGTGTCAATGCAGACTGACGCTGTGACGGAAGGCTAAGCATGCAAGTGTTCCTCTCTCTCTCGACGATTCTCTAACCTGGTGAGTGTGGATCTCTGTGGTGGTATTGTCCCTCTCGCTATTCCTTCATGCCAACTAAATAATTTTCTTGCAACATCCGTTGATCGATATCAAGTTGCTAATGCCACAAGTCAATACCACTAAGAAGCTAGAGATTGAACATTGAACATTGAACATTGAAAGAATTGATTACACTGTTAACAATATTGAGATTGTGCTTGTCCCTTGAACATTGAATGGAGATGAATTGATGCCTATAATGATGAGATATGAAATGCTAAGAATGAACATGTTGCCTTTCTCCTTAATATCATACCATGCACACTATGCTTAGTGAGTCAGACACGCATTCGCATAGTCATGGACAACTTGTATACAAGGTATTGTTTCCTCGAACGGTACTAGGGCACCGAGACCGATTCGGCCTAGGAGGAAATGTAGCGTGCTTTGGTGGCACGATTGGTATCGGAACTTTCATTCGGACTTGCAATCCGAAGGAATGGTGCATCGCATATCCTTGAAGTCCTATACGGCAAGTCAATATGGTTTAACAACACCAGTGGATATGTAGTCAGGATGCATGATAATGATCATTTTATGCAGGGGCGGTAAGTATATTATTATTATCCTGTATCTTGTGCAGGAAAGCTGGATTCGGCCAAATGGTAAAGTAAACATGGTTTCATGAAATACCATGTCATTTGAATTGTGATTTACTCTAAATGTTGCCTGTCCCTAATAAGTTCATATCTTTAAAATATTTGTCATTAATAAAATATTGGTTTAGCTGAGTGGGCCAACGGGGCTCACCAGCGCATTGTTATAATGTGCTGACCCCTCCTCCACAGGTACTGGAGAAGGCTCGGGCGCACATCGCAACTAAAGCGTTCTGAACTTCTGTTTTCTTTTAAGTTGTTTTCCCTAAAGACGCATAAAGTATTGCGGAGTTTTCAAAAGATAGCTGCTTATATTTCAAAAGTACCAAAGGGGCATGATGTATGGAATGGAAAGTTATTTCATGGCAGCCTATCAGTTGTACTTCTTTTCATGAATCAATGTAGCCGAAATGGCATTTCAAATATTATCGAGAAAAGTTGTATTCTGACTACAATTATCAATAAAATGAGTATTTCTTCTTCCTATATTGTGTCCTCAATATTTTTGAAATGTGGCTGGGTTTCAAATGTTTCTAAAAGACATAACAGTGCACGTTCTTGCCTTGTACAAGTGCAATACCAGACTTGTACGGCATTACGCCTTAGCGAGGACGAACGATTCGGCGCGAATCGAACCGAGGCCGAAAGATTTTCTGAATCGGGGCATGACAGGGTCCCACCTTCTTGTGAGAAGTGTAGGTGTTTTGGACATGTGAGAGCACATTATCATAAGAAGGAGAGTCCTATGGAGGAGGAGGCGCAGCCAAATATCATATTTGTGGAGGGTGGCATGGATGATAGGGAGATGGTGAAGACTCAAAGAAACACGACGTCGAATGAGAGGGAGGAGATGGAGAAGGATCAAACATATGGTCTACAGCAAGGAGATGAGTCAACAGGCGGCCAAGTGAACTCAGTACTCAGAAAGCGCCAAGTATCGGAACAAGAGGGGGTTAATGAGGGTCATCTACAATTAACCATTAGAGAACAGAGGTCAGTAGGCGAATCTCTAAATGGTGATAATCTCATGGCTTTGATACACTTTCCAGCAGACGAGGGTCAATGGGAGGAAGATATAGGCGGAAGGGTGTCAAAGTTTGTCTGGATATTTGGTAAAGGAAATGTAACACCCACTTTTCTAAAATAAGGGTTATTTTGAACTTTTGTAAAAGTTTATTATTTAATAATAGGATTTATGATTTATGAGAATTTTTAATTAATTTAATACTATTTAAAATTGATGAATTATAATTTTGGTCATTTTTTATATTTTAATATTTTGGGAAAATTTTATATTTTTAATATTGTTTTTATTGGATTTGTTTAGTCGGGTTTGAGTTTCGTCTCGTTCCGACTTGTATTGTGACCCGGGTAGCTTAAACTCTAGATGGGACCCAATATTAAGTTAAGCATGGCTCACAAGACCCAACATTTAAGTTAATTAATTAAGCTAATTTTTATCATGTTAGGATGGTTAAGTTAGAGACTCAAAACTAGATCATTTTGATCACAAACTTGAACCTAGTCTAGACTTAACCATATGAGACTAGAGAGGGACAATTAGGACATTTTCCATTAGCCCTAATGGACACTTTATGGCAGCCACCTTTAGGGAAGAATAATTTATTTCATTCATTACAATCTAGCCTCTTTTATTTTCTTTTTGTTCTTCCCTAATTTTAGAGAGCCTTCCCATTGATTTGATTTCTAAATCAAATCATTCCTTCACAAAACCTTCCCTCAATCATTTCCATTCTCCAAGGAAAGGGTGCTACCAAGGATTGGAAGAGGAGTGTAAGGAGGAGTGTCCACTTTGAGGGATCTTCGTATCGGAGCCGTGTCCTAAAGAATTTTATTGGAATTTCACTCCCAATAGGTAAAATCCATCCTCTAAATCGATTTTTTTTGCATATAAATTAGTTTTGAATCCGTAGGATCCATCCTCATGCATGTGTCCTATTTAGATTTAAATTTGAGGCCATTTGGAGGTCTCTTGAGAATTTTAGATATGTGTCTTGTGTCCTACTTGATAGATCCCAAATTAAGACACCCCATGTGTATGTATGTATGATAATAGTTTAAATAGATATTTAAATTCAGTTTTAGAATGGTTAGAGAGTGGATTGATCTTACTTAGGATGGTTAGAATGAGTTTCATTTGGATACCTATGTTTGTATCCAAGTATCTTGGCCTATATGTGTTCTTTTGTCCAAAATAATTCAAATTCGTCATAATATTCATCCACGTTTTTATTAACCAAAGCAACTTAGAAATGTCATAACTTTTAGCTTAAAACTCCGATTTATCTCCCATTTTTTTTAAAAGAACCATATCGAAGTTAGATTTTCAAATATATATTTTAATAAGCCAAATTCTTTATGTAACTTTCTGTAGAATTATTTGAATGTCAGCTGTACGAAACTCGAATGTGTTTTGGTATTTTTGCAATTTTAGGAGCTTCCGGACACGAATATGCGATCCGTTTGAAGTTTCGGAAAGCTAACACGAAGAGCTACAATATACTTTAATTCTAGAATTTAGTAGAGGCCCAAATGGTACAGTATCGATTTTAAGTAGAAGAGTGACTATACGATATATGCATTTTGTGTAACCTATGAGCCTATGTAGTATGGATATTAAATAAATATAGAGTATGTAAAACATGATATGTTAGATGAATGAAATGATATATATATGATATATATCCTCTTTACATTAATGTATATATATGGTTGAATACAAGCATGTGGGAATGCAATTAATATAATGTATGTAAGCAATGCATAAATGCATGAATGAAAGAATGATATACAATGTATGCATGAAAGTATATAATGAAGGCTAGATATGAATGCAAGGTATACATGTAATGATAGATATGAATGCATAATATATAAATAATATAATGCAATATATAATAATAGCATGTATGGTAATGTAGAATATATGATGCAAGCATGTATATGTCCATTGTTTTCCCTTTTTCTTACATTTTCCTTCCCTTCCCTTTCCTTTTCAGTTTTTTTCCCTTTTTTCTTCTTCTATTTTTACATGTTATATACAATGTATATAATGTATAGATGCATGTAAATATATAATATGCATGAATGACATGTATGTAATAAAAATAAGTATATGTATGCAACTTAATGATATGTGAATGGATATAATACCTGAACTGAAATATGCATGCATATGGGATATGAATGAATGTATAAATGCATGAATGAATGTCATATATGAATGAATGAATCAATCATAGGTATAAGTAAAATATAATGCATTGTAATGAATGTTAACATATATAATGTATAAAAGTATATATGTAAATATGTATGAATGAATATATCTATGTAACTATGTAAATATACATGATGTAACATATGCCTATATATATAAATATGTATGTAATATGGATATGCATGTATGTATGAAGGTATGTATTTATATATATTGTCTATTTTATATCATTCATTGTTGTGGTTCACATTGTCTTGTGATTGTGTGAGTGCTAGCCTAGGCTTGGTTAGGCCTAGTAAGACTTGTTAGACTTGTTTGGGCTAGGACTTGACCTAATTGACCTAATTTAACTAGTGTGGTTGACTAAAGTTGACCAAGTGTTGACTTTAGTCTAGTTTGACCTAGACAGCATGCAGATGCATTGTACATTTTATTTATCATCTCTCGTATACATCTTGACCTGTGTTGCTCTAAATAGGACTATGTGGCTTCAGTTTGGACCTCTATACCTAATAGCTGTTCAGGTTATCAAGCGAGTACATTCTCTGATCATTTCATATTCTGTTAGAATTATTCTCCTGCTTTAGATTACTTTACTTGATGCTGTCACGTTGGTTATACGAATTAGTACTATATGGATCCTTTCTTGAGATGTTATCCTCTCAGGGAGCATCGGATACTACATGTTCTGTGCGTTTCACTTACATTGTGTATCACTATGCTTCATGATTCATTGAATCACTTGTGACATGTACTCTCATGATCATAGAGTCTTCCTTGAATCACCCATTTATGGGCATTCCTAGAATCACCTATTTTTGGGCCTACCATGTATCACCCCTTGTGGGCCATTGCATGGATCGTAACATAACCTAGCTGGATCCTTGTGTATTGATTGGGGTACGGAGGAGTAGAAGTAGACATGTGAATAATATCCAAGTAGTATAGTTCCCAGAATCACTCTATTGTATAGTTTCCAGAATCTTCTATGCCATTTACATGTCTATTACTCTGACTCACTAGCCACTGTTAGTTCTCTATTTATAGTAGATATTTTTATTACAGTTCTCTTTCTGTTTACATTCTGTACTTTCTTTCAGTTTTCTGTATCTTACTCTACTGCATGATTATATTTTCTAACCTGCTATGATCTGTTGAGATGTATTGTGCTCGCTCCTGTCCTGACTGGACCTGTTGATAAATTTTACAGATAGCTTGGAGGTTGCCTGCTAGCCTAGAGGAGACACAGTAGAGGTTGTATAGTTAGTTATTTCAGTTGTATTGAGTTGTAATTATTCTATAGATTACTGTATTGAGCTTTGAGATGTTTTCTGGATTTGTGTATCTTAGACACTTAGACTTCTATCTGCTGTATCTCTTTTGGATTTCATGTTTTATCTATCTTTTATCTTGCTCTACCTTAGTTGTGATTGAGACTGTATCTGCTATGTCACCTCCATTCGGAGAGTATATACTGTACAGGTACCTTTGTATTGTTAGATATTTGACCTGGGACAGCGTTCTACCGTCGACACTGCGGTGTAGGCTGGACGTACCCACGTCTCGTGCCCTTACTTTAGGGTGCGGGTCGTGACACATTTTTAGTAGTGGCCCATGCAGGTCGAGTTTATGTATTGGTATTCAAACTAGAGTATCACTACAGCCTGCAGTAAGAATTAGAATATTTTTGAAGGTACTCAATCACACTAGAAAAAAACTCTTAATCAGATTTCTTTTATCTAAATTGTTGCTTATTGACTTCCCTTGAATATAAACTGTTCCCTTTTGAATTTTTGCTTCATTCTCAGAAATTACTTCTTATTTTGATCTGTCTTCATGATGGTTATGAAGACACGATCTTATCGCTCCGGTCCGAGGAATACTATCGAGAGGCTGTCCACCTCTCGTCCTGTTCATCAGGGCCTCAAGACCGTAGCTCCTATTGTGCCGACTTAGGTTGGCGTTTCTGCTACATTGGAGGTGCACCTTCGTCTGTACAGAGACTTTTTTCCGCCATTTTCGATTTCTCTCAGCAGCAACGGTTCATGCAACATCAGCAGCAGACCATGGGAAACCAGCAGGGCGAGCTATCGTCAGGACAGTCGAGGATGCACAGACCATTGGAGATCTTGCTGCTAGTTTCGTTCTTCTCGATTCCATTCTCGCAATTGTCTTTTATAACTACCTTGAAATCCGATTCCATCTGTTCCTTGCTGATTGATTAATTTTGTCATGTTGCTCTTTTGTTATGTTTTTTTTCTTCTAAGAAAATCATATGGGCTAGGTCACCTCAGTTGTGGGATCTAGAATCTTCATAGTCGTGTTAGCTGGCATAGTGAGGACATATAGTCAGATTTTGGACGTATTTCTCGGGTGTTGGAATTTAAGATTTTTATCGTCGCATGCGGCAATGCGAAAATTTTAAATACCATGATTCTAGAGGTATGTGCCTTAGTCAAGGACTCTGTGATTATCGTAGCCATGCTTACTAGTATGACGAGGATTTAAGTACCATAATTTTGGATAGACGCATATGATTATCAGATTGTACCTTAAATGCTCTTGAACAAGTTTTCTCTACTTTTGTTCAGTCTTTCAAAAAAAATTATTTTGTTTATTTTGTTTCTCATTATTTAACTTAGGAGTAAGAGTAGCTTTCGCTGTATTATAAACCTTTGTGTAACTTCTTACATGAACCTCTTCTTAAAATAATGAATCGATGATTTTGCTAGACCTTATCTTGGATTTGATATTATAGCTCTGGTTTCAAAATAGTTTCTTCTTTTAAACAGATAAGCAGAACAGATTTTAAATAAAAATAAAAATAATAAAACTGTCTTGATTACATCAATCACCTACTTTGCAATCTTGGTAGGAATCTAAATGTTGGTCTTGATATAGAATTTGATTTTTATATTGGGACATGAGAATATATATAGTGGACACAGACATTTTGCTGATATGTATGCATGCTATACTTTGATTACCAACCTATCTAAATACATATTAATATGTTGTTGATGTTTAAATTCTCAAAACTCCAATATTTCTGATACAGTACAGTATCAGAGACTGGTTCTCTGCTTTTCTAGTTTAAATTCGTAATTTAAATATAAATTTCATGTTGTTAGTTTTGTTACATCACTGCACATGTATGTTATATATAGGGTTTCAATTCTTAAAGAAATTGGTTGAGTTTTGTGTTTGAAATTGTCAAATCTAAGACTATGTGCATATTAACCCTTAATACTGGATTTTAAATGTTAGTTCAATTTGTTGTTTTAAATGTAATATTTTGAGCTATATACATTGTTGTATGTAGGAATATAATGTTAGGTTTCACATTCTAACATGTTAGGTCGTGATAAACATTGGGTTGGTTTGATGTTCGAATTTTTCCAAAATCCTATAACTGAATACATGTTAACATTTTTACATTGATTTCAAATGTTTAGTCCAAATTCAGATTTAATATGTAATATTGAACTGTATGCATAGCAAAATGTATGGATAGTATGTTAGGATTTTATCTCTATCATGTTAGGATGTGTTGGGAGCATTGAGTTGGTTGTGATGTTTCAAACCCCTAAAATCTAAAACTGTATTATGTTAATATTACACTGGTTTAAATGTTAGCTTATTTTCATATTTTGTATGTAAATGCTAAACTAAAACAGGGTTTAACCTTTCAGTACTAAAGCTATAACCCTGTACAAGGACACACACACCCTAACTTAGTATACACTGCCATGTAAACCTAACACTTCCTCTCTATGTTATGTTCATATATCTATATAGATAGATATAGAGTTTATACATACATGTTATAATGTATATATATACATAACTAAATTTCTACCTCTTTATATATATATATATATATATATATATATATATATATATATATATATATGGTTAGCCATGCATCTTATGAGTAAATAGGTTGTGCATTGTAGATTGTTAACCAATATGCCATGAGTAGTGTAACTGGATAGCTATTGTTTTGAAACCCAAATCCTCATATACACTTTCATGTATATTTCACATACACACATGCCTACTATCTAACCATATGAACATGTCCGCATACACCCATACACACACTAACCACATAACCTTTACATAATGCTAGCTTTTTTCCTTCTAACACTATATATATATATATATATATATATATATATATATATATAAATATATATATATATTGTGATTGGATTTTAATGCTCGTCATTTGTGCTTTAAATTTTGATTTTGATTATGCCTTAAAGCCTTGATGATTTGTTATTTCTGTATCTTTTCTAGTTTAACACCCCTGATTGCTTGTAAGTTTTGATACCCTATAATTGTTTTGGTGTAGTGTAACTAGTATACCTAGATGAGACTTACACTACCACTGTATGCCATGATCCTGTATGTCATTCTTTTAAATTGTATGATTTAGGTAAGTTCTGAGACTTTGATTGTTGGGGACGAGACTCTAGAAGAAGTACGGCCATCTTAATTTCGAGGACGAAATTTTCTAAGGAGGGTAGACTTGTAACACCCACTTTTCTAAAATGAGGGTTATTTTAAACTTTTGTAAAAGTTTATTATTTAGTAATAGAATTTATGATTTATGAGAATTTTAATTAATTTATTACTATTTAAAATTGGTGAATTATAATTTTGGTTATTTTTTATATTTTAATATTTTGGAAATTTTTTATATTTTTATATTGTTTTTATTGGATTTGTTTAGTCGGGTTTGAGTTTCGTCTCATTCTGACTTGTATTGTGAACCGGGTAGCTTAAACTCTAGATGGGACCCAATATTAAGTAAGGCATGGCTCATAAGACCCAACATTTAAGTTAGTTAATTAAACTAATTTTTATCATGTTAGAATAGTTAAGTTAGAGACTCAAAACTAGATCATTTTGACCCCAAACTTGAACCAAATCTAGACTTAACCATATGAGACTAGAGAGGGGCAATTAGAACATTTTTCATTAGCCCTAATGGACACTTTATGGCAGCCACCTTTAGGGGAGAATGATTCATTTCATTCATTACAATCTTGCCTCTTTTATTTTTCTTTTGTTCTTCCCTAATTTTAGAGAGCCTTCCCATTGATTTGATTTCCAAATCAAATCATTCCTTCACCAAACCTTCCCTCAATCATTTCCATTCTCCAAGGGAAGGGTGCTACCAAGGATTGGAAGAAGAGTGCAAGGAGGAGTGTCCACTTTGAGGGATCTTCGTATCGGAGCCGTGTCCTAAAGGATTTCATTGGGAATCCACTCCCAATAGGTAAAACTCATCCTCTAAATCGATTTTCTTTGCATATAAATTAGTTTTGAATCCGTACGATCCATCCTCATGCATGTGTCCCATTTAGATTCAAATTTGAGGCCATTTGGAGCTCTTTTGAGAATTTTAGATATGTGTCTTGTGTCCTACTTGATAGATCCCAAATTAGGACACCCAATGTGTATGTATGTATGATAATAGTTTAAATAGATATTTAAATTCAGTTTTAGAATGGTTAGAGAGTGGATTGATCTTAGTTAGGATGGTTAGAATGAGTTTCATTTGGCTACCTATGTTTGTATCCAAGTATCTTGGCCTATATGTGTTCTTTTGTCCAAAATAATTCAAATTCGTCATAATATACATCCATATTTTTATTAACCAAAGCAACTTAGAAATATCATAACTTTTAGCTTATAACTCCGATTTATCTTCCATTTTTTTAAAAGAACCGCATCAAAGTTAGCTTTCCAAATATATATTTTAATAAGCCAAATTCTTTCTGTAACTTTCTGTATAATTATTTGAGTGTCAGCTATACGAAAGACGAACGTGTTTCGGTATTTTTGCAATTTCGGGAGCTTCCGGACACGAAAATGCGATCCGTTTGAAGTTTCGGAAAGCTAACACGAAGGGATACAACATACTTTAATCCTAGAATTTAGTAGAGGCCCAATTGGTACAGTATTGGTTTTAAGTAGAAGAGTGACTATACGATATATGCATTTTGTGTAACCTACGAGCCTATGTAGTATGGATATTAAATGAATATAGAGTATGTAATACATGATATGTTAGATGAATGAAATGATATATATATGATATATATCCTCTTTACATTAATGTATATATATGGTTGAATACAAGCATGTAGGAATGCAATTAATATAATGTATGTAAGCAATGCATAAATGCATGAATGAAAGAATAATATACAATGTATGCATGAAAGTATATAATGAATGCTATATATGAATGCAAGGTATACATGTAATGATAGATATGAATGCATAATATATAAATAATATAATACAATATATAATGATAGCATGTATGGTAATGTAGAATATATGATGCAAGCATGTATATGTCCACTGTTTTCCCTTTTTTACATTTTTCTTTCCTTCCCTTTCTTTTTCAGTTTTTTTCCCTTTTCCCTTCTTCTATTTTTACATGTTGTATATAATGTATATAATGTATAGATGCATGTAAGTATGTAATATGCATGAATGACATGTATGTAATAAAAATAAGTATATGTATGCAACTTAATGATATGTGAATGGATATAATGCCTGAACTGAAATATGCATGCATATGGGATATGAATGAATGTATAAATGCATGAATGAATGTCATATATGAATGAATGGATCAATCAAAGGTATAAGTAAAATATAATGCATTGTAATGAATGTTAACATATATAATGTATAAAAGTATGTATGTAAATGTGCATGAATGTATATATCTATGTAACTATGTAAATATACATGATGTAACATATGCCTATATATATAAATATGTATGTAATGTGGATATGCATGTATGTATGAAGGAATATATTTATATATATTGTCTATTTTATATTATGCATTGTTGTGGTTCACATTGTCTTGTGATTGTGTGAGTGCTAGCCTAGGCTTGGTTAGGCCTAGTAAGACTTGTTAGACTTGTTTGGACTAGGACTTGACCTAGTTGACCTAATTTGACTAGTTTGGTTGACTAAAGTTGACCAAGTGTTGACTTTAGTCTAGTTTGACCTAAACAGCATGCAGATGCATTGTACATTTCATTTATCATCTCTCGTATACATCTTGACCTGTGTTGCTCTAAATAGGACTATGTGGCTTCAGTTTGGACCTCTATACCTAACAGCTGTTCAAGTTATCAGACGAGTATATTCTCTGATCATTTCATATCTTGTTAGAATTATTCTCCTGCTTTAGATTACTTTACTTGATGCTGTCACGTTGGTCACACGGATTAGTAGTATATGGATCCTTTCTTGAGATGTTATCCCCTCAGGAAGCATCGGATACTACATGTTCTGTGCGTTTCACTTATATTGTGTATCACTATGCTTCATGATTCATTGAATCACTTGTGACATGTACTCTCATGATCACAGAGTTTTTCTTGAATCACCATTTTTTGGCCTACCATGTATCACCCCTTGTGGGCTATTGCATGGATCGTAACATAACCTGGCTGGATTCTTGTGTATTGATTGGGGTACGGGGGAGTAGAAGTAGACATGTGAATAATATCCAAGTAGTGTAGTTTCCAGAATCACTCCATAGTATAGTTTCCAGAATCTCCTATGCCATTTACATGTCTATATTGTACTCTGACGCACTAGCCACTGTTAGTTCTCTATTTATAGTAGATATTTCTATTACAGTTCTCTGTCTGTTTACATTCTGTACTTTCTTTCAGTTTCTTGTATCTTACTCTACTGCATGATTATATTTTTTAACCTGCTATGATCTGTTGAGATGTATTGTGCTCACTCCTGTCCTGACTGAACCTGTTGATAAATTTTACAGATAGCCTGGAGGTTGCCTGCTAGCCTAGAGGAGACACAGTAGAGGTTGTATAGTTAGTTATTTCAGTTGTATTGAGTTGTATTTATTCTATGGATTACTGTATTGAGCTTTGAGATATTTTCTGGGTTTGTGTATCTTAGACACTTAGGCTTCTATCTGCTGTATCTCTTTTGGATTTTATGTTTTACCTATCTTTTATCTTGCTCTACCTTAGTTGTGATTGAGACTGTATCTGCTATGTCACCTCCATTCGGAGAGTATATACTGTACAGGTACCTTTATATTGTTAGATGTTTGACCTAGGACAGCGTTCTACCGCCGACACTGCGGTGTAGGCTGGACGTACCCACGTCTCGTGCCCTTACTTTAGGGTGCAGGTCGTGACAGGAAACAGGGAACAGCCGAGAAGAGTATCATATGGGATTCTTATGAAGGAGAACATACCCAGGGGATAACTCACCAGGGAGAACCCATTGTGGCTCGCCAAACTGCAGGGTGCTAACCCGGATGGAGGAGATAAGAGAGGTAAGACAAACAATGCCGCCACAGAAAAGACTCAACCTAATCGTCCGAGGGAGAGTCTGTAGAGTACGGAGGACGGGCCCATCATTCATCAATGACCATACTAACGTGGAACGTCATGGGGGCTAACTCGGTTGGTAGGTGGAAGGAAATTCAGCAGGTTGTGAGGAGTTCTAAGAGCTCGATTGTGGTGATATTAGAGAGCAAAATTAAAGTTCCGAAAAGAATTAAGCAGAGGACACCAGCTAATTGGGAGGCAGTTGATAATCTCTCCCAAGGAGGGGCTGCGAGGATCTGGGTTATGTGGGATAGCCGAGTCTGGAAAGGAAGGGTACGTTATTCCTCGGAACAACTGATCGTCCTTGATCTCATAAATAAAGGAGGATTAGAAATTTTTGTTGGGGCTGTGTATGGGCACAATGATAGACGTCTGAGAAGTAGATTATGGGAAGATATCATCAAAATCTTTATTGAAGTGGGCAACCAAACTCCTCTGCTCCTAAGTAGGGATTTAAATGCTCTCCTAGCTGCTAACGAGAAAGAAGGTGGAAGATCGGTTCCACCCAATCTATTGGCAGACTTTCAAAACTGCATCTCAGGTTCGGGTTTAGTCTGCCTGGAGAGAACAGGACAGGGGTGGACATGGAACAACAGCTCGATTAATAATCGGGTAGCTTGCCAATTGGATAGAGCAATTGGCAACCTGAAATGGATAAAGACGTTCCCCCATGCCAGGGCGGAGGGTCTTCAGAGGGGTACTAGTGACCATGCCCCTATACTGGTACGACTGGTGCATATACACAAACTCGAGAGGCGACCATTCAGGTTCTCCAATGCTTGGACGCTTATTGAGGGATACGAAGACGTCGTGCACAGGGGACTACAAATGGAGATTACGGGCACCCTCCAATTTTGACTCATCCAGATTCTCAAACTCGTGAAGCAGGAGCTCAGGGTATGGAATATAAGGAGACCTCCGTATTCACTTGACGAAAAAGCTAAATAGCTGTAGGAAGTGCAAGATGGGCTGCTCATGACCCCATTCGATCAGACTTGGCTCGAAAGGAGGCGAGTCTCCAAGAAGAAGTTTGTCGGCTTCGATTCCAGGAGGAAATTCATTTGAAATAGAGAGCCAAATATGCTTGGCTTAAGGACGGGGATCGCTGTTCTAAATTCTTCCACGTGACGGTTAAGGCGCGCCAATATCGGAACTCGACGACTCCTCTAATCAATGCCGAAGGCTCAGTCATTGTCCAGTCTGAGCAATTAAGTGCTGTTGTTGTGGCCTACTTTACAGAGTTATACAACTAAAACAATGGTGAAGAAGAAGAGCCTGAAGTTATTTGTAAAAGGCTGGTCACAGAGGCCAAAAATGCAGGGCTTCGGAGGAAAGTTCAGATGGAGGAGATTGAAAACATTATCAAGAGTGCAGACTCGGACAAGTCCAATGGCCCGGACGGGTTCAATGTTGCGTTCTTCAGGCACCATTGGACCCATTTGAAGAAGCTCGTATTTGAAGTGGTGGATGATTTCTTCGCAACCGGTCGACTCATCCGAGAACTCAATCACACTTTTATTGTACTCATCCCCAAGAAGGAAGGAGCTACGAAACTGGAAGATTTCCGCCCTATAGCGTGTTGTAATTTTATTTATAAAATTATTACTCATATCATATGTAACAGGATACAAGATATCATGTAAGAGCTCATCTCGGCAAATCAGGCAGCATTCATTAAGGGGCGGGCAATTGTAGAGAACTGTCTCCTCCCTCACGAACTGATCCGAGATTTTAATAAGAATGGAGGGCGAAAAGGGTGCATCAAGCTAGATTTGCGGAATGCCTACGACACAGTGAATAGAAAATTCCTATGCATGATCCTCCATGGCATGGGATTCGATCAATGGTAGATTGACAGAGTAGCCGAGTGTATTACCACTCCTTCATTCTCAGTGATTTTGAACGGCCAGCCACATGGGTATTTCAGCAGCCGTCGCGGATTGCGTCATGGCGATCCTCTATCCCCTTATTTATTTACTATCTTCATGGAGTACTTTACTTGTCTGATTGATGTGGAGGTCCATAGGAGAAACATCACGCCGTTATACCATCGGGTCAGTCCAGTCATTTTCTATCTTATTTACGCTGATGATCTGCTCGTGTTTATGGAGCCTACAGAGAAGGAAGTTACTGCACTTACACAGATCCTCGAGGAGTTCAGGAAGAAGGCGGGCTTGGCACTCAATAAGAACAAGTCTCAGCTATTCTTTAGTAAAGACTGCCCGCAATAAGACCACTGGTCGGAACAGCTTGAGATAGAGCAGGGAATACTTCCGGTGTAGTATCTCGGCATCCCCCTCTCTATTAACCATGTGTCTAACATGGAATGTATGGGGTTGGTTAGCTATGCCCAAAGCCGGTTAGAAGGTTGGCAGTCCCAACTCCTCTGCTTCGGTAGGCGTATAGAGTTGGTTTACTCGGTGATATGGGCGATCACTGGATATTGGTTCCAAGCCGTCATCATCCTGAAGGGCACTTCAAAAGAGATAGAACGATTTTGTGTGAATTTTGTTTGGAAAGGGGGTTTGTACACTATCGCCTGGGAGGAACTCTGTCAAACAAAGGAGGAAGGAGGTATCGGGCTTCTGTCGCTCAAGGCGTTAAGAGAGGTGGCCAAGCTGAAAATGGTATGGAAATTCCTGACGGGTAAGTCCATGTGGGTGAACTGGATGAGATCAAGGTATGCTTCTAATGATAACTTCTGGGTTATGTCACACAGCAACAACTTCTCCGTTCCTTTCAAAAAATATTCTAGCTCAGCGTGAAATGCTGAAATCTTGCATTTCTCGAGTTGTTCGGAACAGGTGTTCGACAAGCCTGTGGAAGGACCCGTGGCTTGGAAAAACGAGCTTTATAGATCGCTTGGGGTGGCCTACTTATGAGATGGTTAGGCAGGATGTTCAACTAAGCTGCATCATAGAAGGAGGAGTATGGAAAGTGACTAATCGTCACATTCAACAATGGTTCGGAGATGAGATTAGCCAAGCGCCTATTCTTGCTGAAGAAGGAGAGAATCAATAGGTTTGGGACGGCTCTGCTGAAGGCGGCTTCATCCACAGACTGGCTTACGAGAAGCTGCGGATTGTCTCTCTGAAAGTTCAATGGACGGAGGTGCTTTGGGTCAGGGGGGGCGGCGAGCAAGTAGAAGTTTTGCATGTACAAAGCTATAAGGGATAGATTGCTTACCAGGGAGCGGTTAATGCGGATTAGTGTACATATACCTGATTCCAGATGTGTATTATGTGGAGGGAGTAATGAAACTCGGAACCATCTGTTCTTCGAATATCCTTTCTCGGATGAGCTATGGTACTCATATAGAAGAGGATTGGGTCTACCAACTAGAAGGCAGGCGGCGCTTATGGACGTGGTGGAAGAGTTCCGGCGTATGCGAGATCAAGGTCAGAAGTATTGGAGTGTGCGTATTCAAATTCTTGTCGTCATATGGCACATATGGCGGGAACGTAATAATCAAATATTCGAAGGCAGAGCTAGCTCCTTATCCGGGCTCCTTAATAATATAAATTCAGATCTATGTATCATTGAGGCAGGTGTAGGATGAGGGGAGGATAGATAGATGGGGTGTGGTCTGCCAGGTGTTGGGTAAGAGTGATGTACATGGGAGGTGCTACTGGGAGTGCCTATATGAACTCCTATTTGTAAGCTGTTCAGTTTAATAAAGAAGAACCTTTCGCTTCCAATATATATATATATATATATATATATATATATATATATATATATATATAGAGAGAGAGAGAGAGAGAGAGAGAGAGAGACATACTTTTCTATTCTCAAATCTCTACTTCTTACCAGCTAGCCCAAACACCAAAAATGTTAAAATTTACATAACTTTTAATTAATATCAGTATCTTACCAAATAAAATTAATGTTAAAGTTTACATAATTCCTATGTATACAATACTATATATATATATATATATATATATATATATATATATATATATATATATATATATATTTTATATATATATATATATATATATTTATATATATATATATATATATTTTATATATATATATATATATATATATATATATATATATATTTATATATATATATATATATATATATATATATATATATATATAATATACTATATATATATAGTATTATTAGTGAATATATATAGTAATACTAGTACTATTTCAGATAGAATTCATTCCAAGAGTTCAACTCCCGTTAGTATTTTCATCTGCTCAGAGACATTGATGGTTTATATAATATTAGATGAAGGTTTGATGGATCGGCGTGATAGAATTCTATAAAGACACCGCACAAGTGTATATTGGAAGAAGACTCTAATTTCTTGTTCATTCCTTTTCTCAAGGCAGAGATCCCATATTAATAGGAATACAAAGTGCTAGAATAAAGACCATATACAAAATTCTAAAGAAAGGAAAGATCATTAAGGACTTTAATGACTTACCAAAAATTAAGAAAGGAAAATGACAACTAATTGACAACTAATTATTAACAATCAACCCCTAATTAGTTTGTCTTTCACATCCCGCTCTCGAAGTCGCTCCCGCATTTCAACGAACTTGTTCCTTGCAAGTGCTTTGGTGAGTATGTCAGCAAGTTGGTCGTTAGTGTGTACATATTCGACCTCGATCATCCCACGCTCCACGCAGTCCCTAATGTAATGGTAGCGAGTATCAATATATTTTGAACGATCATGATACACGGGGTTCTTTGTTAGTGCAATGGCTGACTTGTTGTCAATCATAAGCGTTGCCTTGCACCTAATCCGCTTCCGAATATCATCAAGTAGGTTGAGTAACCATACTCCTTGCTGTGCCGCAATTGAAGCTGATATGTATTCGGCCTCACAAGAAGATAAGGCTACAACCCGTTGCTTCTGCGACATCCAAGTGATGATGTTCCGACCTAGGAAGTACGCAACTCCTGTAGTACTCTTTCTGTCATCAACACTCCCTCCATGATCACTGTCACAGTAGCCAATTAGCTTTTTTCCTCCACGAGCATTCCTCTCATAGCAAAGTCCAAACCGGCTTGTGCCCTTTAAATACCGCAAGATATGCTTTACCACCGCAAGATGCTGGATGTTGGGCTTCTCCATGAACCTGTTTGCTATCCCTACGACATATGCAATATCTGGACGCGTATTCACCAAGTATCTCAAGCATCCTATTGCGCTCCTATACTCCGTAGGGTCCACCAAAGGATAATCGCCCGTCTTGCTCAACTTGAGCCTTGGTTCCATCGGAACTTGACTAGGTTTGCAGTCTTCCATCCCATACTTCTGAATTTTTTTTAATGTATACGAAGACTGACAAAGGGTAATTACCTGAGGTGTTTGGGATACCTCTATCCCCAAGTAGTAGGTGAGCAATCCAAGATCGCTCATGCTGAAGAGCTCCTTCATCTGAGTTTTGAACTTTTCAACTTCCACGCTGCTTGACCCGGTGATAATGAGATCATCAACATAGACTCCAACCAGCAGGTTGGAGTTCCCCATAACTTTCTTGTAGACGGCGTGTTCAGTCGGACTTCTTTCAAAGCCTAATGAGGATAGGCTCTGATCGAGCTTGAAATTCCAAGCCCGCGGGGCTTGTCGAAGACCATACAATGCCTTCTTGAGCTTCAACACCTTGTGCTCTTGTCCAGTAATGCCAAAACCTGGGGGTTGAGAGACATATACCTCCTCTTCCAGATCACCATTCAAGAATGCCGATTTGACATCCATGTGATGGATGTCCCATCCCTCCTTCGCTGCTAAAGCAATAAGTAGTCGGACGGTTTCTAATCTCGCCACCGGTGCAAACACCTCGTTGATGTCAACCCCTTGTCTCTGCACATAGCCCTTCGCCATGTGCTGAGCTTTATGCTTCAAAATATTGCCATCCAGATCTTGCTTCGTCTTGAATACCCACTTCAATCCGATAGATTTTTGACCACTTGGGAGATTAGTGATTTCCCAAGTATCATTATCCCGGATCGAGGCTAACTCCTTCTCCATAGCTCTTCTCCAGCTTGGATCGTCTTTGGCCTCCTCGAACGTTGCTGGCTCCCCTGCTGCAAAGAGGCAAAGCCCAGCCTCTTCCTGCTGCAAGTCTATTTCTTCGGTCTCGCCGTAGACCTCCTCAAGTGACCAGAACCGAATTGATCTGCTCACAGTTGAAGAGGACCCGCTCTTTGATGAAGACAAAGAGCCTGCAGAGAAAGTCGGTGGTGTAGTTGGGGAGTTGTCGTGCACTGGAGGAGATTCTTCAAAACTGGACTTCGAACTCGCCTCGGGAGCCACGTCTACAGAGGAGGGAGCTGCGACCGCAATGAGGGGTTGCTGGGCCGTGGTGGGGGTGGCCAACCCGTCGCCAGGAGGAAGGGCGGGGGTGCGTCCGTAGCGGGAGGAGTTGCTTCTCCTTCTGCCGTTGGCAGAAATTGATTTGAGACAGAGAGCTCATCTCCAATTTTTTCTTTCCAATCCCACTTCGCTTCTTCGTGAAAGACAACGTCCCGGCTGATTACTAGCTTCCCGGTTGATGGATTGAACAATCGATAGGATTTAGAGCCCGTCTCATAGTCGATAAACACCATCCGCGTGCTTCTATTCGCTAGCTTCGCGAGATTTGGCTTCATTGTTTTTGCATACGCAAGGCAACCGAAAGTGCAAAAATGGTGTACTTTCGGTTTCCTTCCGTAAATCGCCTCGTAAGGCGTCTTTTTCCACCACACTTTGAGTGGTCGCCCGGTTGAGAAGATGCACTGCGGTTGCCACTGCTTCTCCCCAAAAATGCGTGGGCATGCTCTTGCATTTTAGAAGGCTCCGAACAGTCCCCATGACAGTTTGATTGCGGCGCTCCACCACGCCGTTCTGCTGTGGAGAATAAGGGGCTGTGAGGAATCGTTTGATCCCGACTTCCTCACAGTAGGCGTTGAACACCTTGGATGTGAACTTCCCACCTCGATCGCTACGGAATCCCTTCACTTTGAGTTCCGTCTCCATCTCTGCTTTTGCTTTTAGTCTTTTGAAAGCATCCAAGGCCTCGTCCTTGGACTTTAATAACTCCACCCACATAAACCTGCTGTAATCGTCTACTAGCAAGAAGAAATATTGTTTGCCTCCCGGGGTGGCAGGATTGATGGGTCCACAAAGATCCCCATGCACCAATTGAAGAAAGGTCGATGCACGGCCCGTTGCAGCCTTCGGGAATGATAATCGTCTTTGCTTTGCCACCAAGCACCCATCACAAAGCTCTTGTGAGTGCTCAATAGAGGGCATCCCCTCCACCATCTTGAGTCGCCCCATATCATGAAGTGCTCGAAAGTTGAGATGTCCCCATCTAGCGTGCCACAACCACGCCTCGTCTTTGTACTTTTCTGCTAGTAGAGCCACCGGAGCATCCGTCTTCATGTTGAGAATATAAAGTCGATTCTTGGACCTCTCCACCTTCGCCAATAGTCTCCTCTCTCGATCGAACAAACACAAGAATCCGTCCTCCATGACGATCTTGCATCCGTTCTCCTCCAACTGTCCCAAACTCCCAATATTGGTACGGAGTTTCGGGATATAGTAGACGTTGGTGAAGACTTTGTGCTTCTATTTTTGGTCTTTGAAGAAGACTGCACCCCGACCACAGATCTCCACTGAAGAGCCATCGCCGAACTTCACCTTCCCTTTCACTGTATCGTCTAGATCGGAGAAAAAAATCTTTGCACCCCGTCATGTGGTTGCTAGCTCCCGTATCAAGGTACCAACATGATTTCTCCAAGTCACTGGAAAAAATACTTGGTTGTATATTTTCTTCATTTAAAAGAAGGTTCGAGAATACCAGAGATGATTGTACTTCTTCGCTTTCCGCCATTAGAAGAGCCGGTTCATTGTCTTCAAATGCCTCGGCCATATGCGCTCTTTTTTTTTTCTTCTTCAAACGACATTCCGCAGCATAATGGCCCATTTTGTGGCAATAAAAACACTTGACTTGTGTTTTATGTTTACCACCTTCGTCACGATCTTGACCTTCTCGACGGTCGTTGTTGCGTTGTTGTTCGCCACGCCCTCGTCCGTGACCACGGCCTCTTCGGCCGCCAGTTTGGCGTCCTCCACCATACGAGAGCTTCTTATCACGAGCCATCAACTCCTTCATCATCAGGAGGAGTCTATCCTTTTCTTTGTTAGCAGTCCCACCAACGCGCTCTTCGTAGGTCTTTAGTCAACCGACGACCTCCTCCACGGTCATCGTCGTGAAGTCTCCAAATTGCTCTATCGTCGAAGCAATTTGGACGAACTTCGAGAGGACGGATCTCAAAAACTTCTTCACAACAGTAGCCTCCGCTACCGTTCCTCCCAACGCCCTTTGTGTGTTGACGTTTGTGGTGAGCCGCATGAAGAAATCTTCTATTGAATCCGTCTCCTTCATGCGAAGCGTATCAAATTCTGACTGCAGAGTTTGGATCTTTGCATCCTTGACTCGGTCCGAGCCTTGGTACATGGTCTTAAGCATGTCCCACATCTCCTTTGCGGTTTTCTTCTCCGCGACCATCTGGAGTGCGTCATCAGGAAGTGCTTGTTGGATGGCCAAGTAGGCCGCTTTGTTCTTCTTCTCATCAATAGTCGTTGTCGGATCGCGTGGTTCTACAGCCTCCAATGCATCTAGGACATCGAGGATACCCTTCATTCTGATGGCCCAAATACCGTAGTTACTTCTCGCAAGCACTGGGTATTTGAAACTCCCATGGTTGTGGCCACCGGATTTCAAAGGTGACTCTGCTGAGTCGTTCATGCTTGAAGACGTCGACATGAAGAAGAACCAACAAATTTTGGCTCTGATACCAAATGTTAGAATTCTCTAAAGACACCGCACAAGTGTATATTGGAAGAAGACTCTAATTTTTTGTTCATTCCTTTTCTCAAGGCAGAGATCCCATATTAATAGGAATACAAAGTGCTAGAATAAAGACCAAATACAAAATTCTAAAGAAAGGAAAGATCATTAAGGACTTTAATGAGTTACCAAAAACTAAGAAAGGAAAATGACAACTAATTGACAACTAATTATTAACACGGCGGAGACACCAAAATATACTCTTCATTACGTAGAGGAAGAAAAAGAAGAAAAAAAAAAAAAAAAAACCCTTCATAAAAGGGGATAAGGTTGCTTGTATCTTTTAACTCCGTGCCTACGAAAATTTCATCTACCACTCGAAAGCCATGACACGGAGACGTTCACGGATGACGGGAATGACATCAAATAATCTTTAAAATCTGCATTCGTCACAGTGCTGAAGCTAAAATAGTCGGGCGATAGCTCAGGCATGGGCATATTCCCGTCCAAGAACTGCACCACTTGTCTCATGCTCGGCCTCGCCGATGGCGCGCGATGCGAGCACAGCAAACCAAGCTTCAACACCAGCTCCATCTCATATTCCGACCACTCCTGATCTCCTAACCTCGGGTCGCTCGTCTCAAGCACCGAGCCCTTCATCCAGTTCTCGAGCACCCAATCCACCAGGATAAACTGCTGTCCGTCCGCTTCGGCCTTCAGTGGCCTCCTCCCACAAGCCACTTCAAGAAGGAACACCCCGAAGGCAAACACGTCGGTCGCAGTGGTCGCCCTGCCAGTCCTCGCCATCTCCGGTGCGATGTAGCCCATTGTTCCTACAACGTGCGTGGCGCTAGGATTAGTCCCATGATGGTACAGCCTCGCAAGTCCGAAATCTCCTATCCTTCCGTTCATTTCGCTGTCTAGCAACACATTGCTTGCTTTGATGTCCCGATGAATGACAACTTGATCCCACTCCTGGTGCAGATACGAAAGCCCTGCCGCTACGCCTTTGATGACTCGGAACCTACAAGCCCAGTCGAGTCCGGGCTTGGTTCGGTCGTGCAAGAACTTGTCCAGGCTGCCGTTGGGCATGAAGCTGTAGACTAGGAGGAGCTCTCCCTTGCGGCGGCAGTAGCCCAGGAGCTGCACTACGTTTCGGTGCCTGAGCTGTCCGATGCTTACGATCTCAGAGACAAACTCCTTCATCCCCTGTCTCGAGTCATGAGAGACCTTTTTCACTGCGATTTCAGTGTCGGAAGTAGGCAGCACCCCTCGGTAGACACTCCCGAAGCCTCCGATCCCAAGTAACTCGTGATCGGCGAAGCCGTTAGTAGCGTGGAAAAGATCCTTGTAGGAAAACCTATGGGGCCCATACTCCAGCTCCCAATCTTCAAGTAACTCGGCATATTTGATTCTCCTCCTCACTTTGAACACAACAGCACCAATGATCAGCAGCACAAAGGAACATAAAGCTAAGGGAACCCATATTGCCAACTTTTTCGAATTCCCTGATCTGGTCTTCAAACGAGGGAGCTTCGGGAGCTTCGTGTAGTCGAGAGGTTCCGCTTCGCCATTCATCTTGAAACTCCAGCCAAGAACATAGTGCGTGGTCATGAAATAAGATCCGGTAGCCGAAGAGAATCCGACGTAAGCCGAGTCCGATAACACGCCAGAGAGGTCGACAGTGGAAGACAGGAGAGGCTTATCGGGCTTCGGCATTTGGAATGGGGACATGGTTACGTTTAGTTGCATACTTACACCGTCGAAATCTATCCAGACTTGCATTGGTTGGCCACTGCTGAGGCTCAAGTTACTGAACATAACAGCAGGGCCTGCACTGTAGTAGTAGCCGGCAGCATATGAACTGATGGAGGTGAGGCCATTGATATCGATACCGACATGGTTGTTATCGATATCTTGGAACTCAGGGTTCTGAAGGGTGTCGAGCTCGACGGCCAATATGCGGTTGGTGGTGTTGCCGATGTTGTTTGGGTTGAAGAGGCCTAGGTACTTGTTGGGCGTGGCGGCGGAGAGGTTGTTGGTGCGGGAGACGAGGAAGGCCATGCCGTCGCTAGTGAAGTCGGGGTACTGGGGGGCTATGGCGAAGACGAAAGTCGTGGAGAAGGAGAGGAGCTTACCGGTAGGAGAGCGGAAGTTGAGAGGGGCGGGGCGGAAGGCATGCCCCATCGACTGCTTGGTGGTGTCGGTCAGCAGGAGGAGGCCGTCGGAGGTGATCGAAGAGAGGCCGTCCAGGCTGAGATTGCCGGCGCCGTTGAATCCGCTGAAGGTGAAGGCATCCAGCTCACTGGAAGTTGCAATCTCTGATAAGTGCAACAAGAGGAGGAAGAAGAACATAGGCCAAAGGAACGTACATGTGGACATGTTTGGCTCATGTCTGTTGAGTGGAAGAAGCATCAAAAAGGATTTAGTAGATTGATCAAGCTCATGGTTAAATTTGTTCATCACCATGCGCGCTGAATTTTTGCGCACTTTTCCTCTGTAAGTTGAAGTCTGATGCAATTTCCCTCTGTAAGTTGAAGCCCTATTTGGAACTCCGAGGGACAGGAGAGTATCGTACACAATACGTATGTCTGAGTATTTGCTTTTGGAGCATTTCTTCATGGAGTAACTTGTGGGAGGAGACATTTCGTACTTGTAGCAAAGTGGGGAGAAGCTGGTTTTAGTGGATTGGGTGCTAGAGAGTTCATGGTGTGAGATGTGCCGGGTGGCCCGATTTTTGGTTGGTCTGTGAAAATTCTAAAGGATGTGGACAAATAATATGCATACTTTAGCAACATCATCTATTTTGAATCTATATAATGTGCCGTGATACAAATGTAAACATAATTTTAATTCTTAGTCTATATATCAGAAGTTATAGCAAACTTATTAACACTTACGAAGCTTTATTTTAAAGTTGTTCTTCATTTTTGAAATATTTCATAACCTCTACTTTAGTACTAGATCTAGAACATTTACTAAAACAATGATTAAGAGTAGTACTTGCATAGTCACAATACGAATCACTCTCACCGAATGTGAAAGTTTGTTCATCACAAATAATATATTTGGTTAACTCAGTTTTGTTACGCGCATCAAAATAAGTAAAGATACCTACAGAAGATCCTTGAGTACCGATGCTTACCTGTGTCTGTCTAGCTTGTAGTGTTTTTTTACCATAACAAATATCATAGTGTCTTCTCGAAGTGTCCGTGCCATCATTTTTTCTCAATTTTTTTTTCTATATTTCTTAGACTGTGCACCTTTAGCTATTGGTTTTAAATATTTTGGATCTAAAATCGGTGTGGTTCTGTAATCGGTGGCGCTATCATGCAATTTTTACGAGAATATGATATTCAAAATAATTTTTTTAATTTCTTTTGATAATGCTAGTAATAACACTTCTTGTATTAATATTTTAAGTAAACAATTTTTTCTATAGTAGAAAAATGACTTTTTTATGTTAGATGTGTTTGTCATATTATTAATTTAGTTGTACAAGAATGTCTTCAATCTTTTTAAAGTAAATTTAGAAAATTTTAGATTATGTCTACAAAGTTTGAACACTTTTGCAAGTAGTCAACAAAGTTTTAAAATTTTATGTACATAGTATGGTATAACTTTTAGGAGATTTGTCAAAGATGTACCACTTAGATAAAATTATACTTATTTAATGTTGAAATTGCATTAGATTTAAAGTTGTTATTACTCATTATTGTAATATTAATTCAAGTTTTGATTATCAAGTTACTAATCAAAATGATTGGTTAATTGCTAATTTTATTTATGAATTTCTAGAATTATTTTACAGTGCTACATGTATTTTATCTGAAATTTCTTATCCAACTTCTCCTCTAGCATTAACAGAAATTATTAATATGTCTCATTATTTTTAAAATATGGAACTGTTCATGGTTTTGATTATGTTGTTTCCAAAATAGAAATAGAATTACAAAAATATTGGGGTAAAATACCTCTTTTATATTGGTTGGTTTGATCTGAAGATTAAATTAGATGGTGTATTCATACTACTAGACGATTTTAATGACAATATGAATGTTGATATAAGTAAATTAAAAGTAGAGATAAAAGATGTTTTATGTTCTTTAATTACTTTGTATGAAAAATGAGTTGTATCGACTCCATCCGGTACAACCGTTCAAGTTGATAATAGTAGCTCTGGTTTTATGTATAAACTATCACATGTTAATAGTGTACTGCAAAGGAAAAAACAAAAACAATCTTTCCTACCAACTCATGAATTATCGTTATATTTAAATTCTTATGAAGAAGATGATGATGAATCTGCATCTTATTTTTCTATTTTGGAATGGTGAAAAAGACACGAAAAAATATATCCTATAATTTCTTCTATAGCATGTGATATACTAATGGTCCCGGTGTGCATGGTAGCATCGAAATCTTGTTTTAGAGCTGGTTCAAGAATGCTAAGTGTAAGCCCACTTATCAGATTTTGAATTTTATTATATTTTCTAATTATTTTATTCTAGCTTTAAATACTTTCTAGTGAGAAAATAATTATTATTCTAAATTCTATTATAGATATTTCGATTAACGAAAGGATTTGTTGAATTATTAGTTTAAATTAATTAATTTATTATTATTATGATTCAAATTCATTTTAAATACTATTTTATAATATTAGATATTATTTAAATAGTGTTGTCATTAATAGATTGAGATTTAAACAATCTAATTAATTGATTCAATTCATGGAAGGATTTAATTTAATCATTTCCTATCTAGGAAACTACTCTCCTATATATATGGGAGGCTTCCTCTATTTTCTTCCATAACCCAAAATTCTACAAAATCCTCATAGCCAACCATCGCAGCAGTTCCATATGTGCCCGTGTATCGTGTCCGTATCCAACTATTATTTTTCCCTAATTTATAGTATAAATACATCATCATCTCCATGTCCACATAACGGACAAGACATCAAACTCCAAATCTCCAAATTCCTAACCCTAATTTCCAAATTTTCTCTGCCATATCGGACAACCCCGACACAGCCAATCCCTAACCCTAACCCTAAATCTATTTCCTGCAGCCACCGGCTAGCAGGCCGTCACCACCGCCGTCTTCGACCACTCCTTGTCCTCCTTACCATCATCCCCACCAACCCGTTCTTGGCCACATCCGAACCCATCGTTACTTCCACCCTCAACCCTATCCCCACCTCCCCGCAGAGCCACCACCATGGCTGCCTGCACCCAAAACCACCGCCATCACCTATCATCCAACACCCCGATCTTCTCGGCTACCACTGTGTCCATAAGCAAGCTACCAACAAACACAACCACCACAAACATCACCAACAGCATCACCGACTTACCTCACCTGAGCTTCGTCCCTCTCGATTCTCATCGTCGTGGCTGTGTTTTTCTTCGGCGTGACCTCCGCGACCACCTCAAGCATCGTGGATCCCTCGAACCGAGCGCTCAAGCTCCACCTATAGATCTGAATGAGTCCCTGCATCATTGTCGCCTAGATCAGGAGACTCTTCCCATCGTGTCGTTGCAGCGAGCAACGCTGGAACTCCTCTATTCGCACGTGAGCGCCACCAGCTACGTGCCCTTCCGTGCTACTCAGGTCCTCGAGACAAGTGTCGCTGCCAACACCATACGGAGTAGCACCGCCGGCCGCCGGCAGTTCGCGGGGTGAGAACTTCTCTTCCTTTCTTTCGAAACCCATTCCCAGTCTCTCTCTTGCTTATCGTTTCTGGTGTGTGTGTGTGTGCGTGTGTGTGTGTGTTTGGTTTTTTAGGAAATTATTATCATTGTTATTATTATTTTTATTTAGTTTTGTTTTAATAGGCTATGGGCTGGAGTATTGGGTTTGGGCCTATTGGATTAGTTGGGCTTGGATTTTCGACTAAGGTTATATCAGTATTTTTAGTTAACTAATTGGGCTTGATTATGGGCCTTTACATAAAAGCCTAAGTATATTTTGGGTTTGTGTGTGTGTGTGTGTGTGTGTGTGTGTATATATATAAAAATATATATATATATATATATATATATATATATATATATATATATATATATATATATATATATATATATATATAATTTTCAAAATTAGTATATTATGGACTTTCATACAAAATTAGTTTTCAAGAATTTCGCATATTAGTATTTCTAGATGATCCATATATATAAGTATATTTTTAAATGGGCTTGGGCCTATAATACTAAATATTATTCAGATTGTTTATTATTATGATTATTTTGTTTTATTGTTGGGTTATTTAGTGAAACAGTATTGGACTCTTGTATTTATTGTTTTGATAATTATTAGTTTTATTGTTATATTCATTATTATTATCAATATTATTTTTGTTATTTATGAATTATTATATTACCATTGGTTTCACTAGTATTAGTATTGTTGTTTATTAGTAAATTATATTATTATATTTTTACGGTATTTTAAATATGATTTTTGACTTTAAAATATTATTATAATATTTTCTATCTAAATTATTGTTTGACCTAAGTATTATTCTTCTATAGTTCCAAAATATTTATTTAAAATATTTTAATTAGTAGTTTTCCAATATCAGAACGTATTTTCTAAACTAGTTATATATATTTATTTATTAGATTCTCTTCGATTTTATCTTGATTGTTGCTAGTCATACGTTCATATTTCTTATAATTTTGACTACTCCATATTGACCCTAAGCAAATTGGACTGTTCTGGACCCAATGGCGTGGTATGTTCCACCATTAAAGGCCATCTTACGTATTTATGACATCCGTGACTATCTGTGCAACATGATCAAGTCACACAACAACTGCTACTAAATTGAGGCAAGTACACTATTGCTTTAAGTGCTTCTTACATTATAATATTCTTTTATTGTATTTCAATAAGTATCTAGATTGTGACACGATAGCTTGATTGTATTAATGCTCGTTTATTGACGGTTTAATAAGTCGGGAGGGGAAATGCTAAATCGACGTATGAACGAATCTAATATTGTTATTAAATGATAGCAAAGTCATACATCTCATGTATGGGTTAGCCGTTCCAAATATTGAATGATAGCCGTCTATGATGTGTCGTATTAGCCCAACCGTTCATATGTCGAAAAGTATTTTCAAACGCACCGTCTGTTTATTACATGTTCATTGCTAGTGTCTCGTTCATCCATATTCTTGCTAGTGGTTTCTTTGTACTTGTTTATTGTTTTCAGTTCATACAAATGTTTTCTTTATTGTTCTACTGCATCCCTGTTGTCTAGCTTATTTTGTATTAAGTTACATAAATACAGTAGGGTTGTACTTTGCTCTTTTTCTGACTAGATCGTTGCAGGTGACTTGGCATATATATTTTCTACTTTCGCGCTATGGACTATATGGGGGGGGGGAGATAAAGATCTTGGAGGTCGATCTTGGATTCTAGATAGAGTCGACACTTCTTATATTTATTTATTTTAGCAGACAGTTGTAATATTGGATTTTGTAAAATAAGTATTATGAATGAGCAATTAGATATGACTTTCTTGTATTTGAGATTGATATTGAGACCAAGACAGTGTACTACTGCCGATGCTGCGACGTACGCTGTGCTTGGCTATGAACTCGTATCTCGAAAAGTGGGTGTAGGTCATAATAAAAATTTTTGGTGGCCCATACAGGCCAGTTTCCACAAAATTATGCGAACTTGTGGTAGTACCATGTTAGTCGTACTATTGCGCGCCTACGATTAGGAAATGCTCATTCACAATTAGGACTGATTTGAATTTAGAAGAATGACTAGGCTGGGAGCCCCTTATTTATTTGACAGTTCAGTAGTTAAGCTTGCTACATAGGCCATGTGATTTAGGCAGAGATTTATTGAATTCTAAACCCTATTAGACAACTTAAAGAATTTTCCTAGGATGATAGGTTATTTTGTTTTAACACGATGGTATGACCTAAGGTGGGTAGACTATTTGCATAGACTTCCTAGGATTCTATCCCTAATTTTGATCATTTCTGCCATTTTATTTTCTTTCCTCTAATCATCATCGTCATATCATAAAATTCGTATTACTTATTTATTTTCTTTGACCATAAGTAATTATTTTCCCTAAAGAGTCTATATTATATTTCCACATATTGAAATTTGAGCCTAACTTGATTCAATTAATTCTAAAGTCATCTTCTTTAATTTTTCGATCGTTCAATTTTCAAAATTAATACCTAATCAATCATTTTATTTTGATACTTCCACTTCAAGGACAGATACTTATACTTTTTCTATCATGATCGACTTGTTTGAATTTTTAGAAGTTTCTTTAAAATTCTTATGGATATAGTTTAGGAATATTGGTTGACTTACAATGGCAAGACAGAAGCACACTGTTGCCATTTTATTTGATTTATCGAGACTACGGGTTCACTGTAGCCAGCAGCGCACTGGTGTGACATGATCCCTAAGTTCAAATAATTTCAAGTAAGCGTAGATTATCGAATAATATTAAAAGTATGTTCTAGTTGTCTTATTTTGATCTTTGAGTTGTTATGTCAATAAAGGATAAGGTTTATAGAATATTCGATACCATATTATATTTAAGTCATGAAACCAAGAGTTTACTACAGCCAGATATACACTGGTAAGGCATGAATTTTTGGTGAAACGACTTTAGGTTTCGAATACTATAGAGGCTATATCTTTTATTAGCATATGACCATTAATTTTTCAAGTTGATTTGATATCTTATTTTCTATTACCATCTTCTCTATTAATTGGCAATTCTTCCCTTCTTCCTTATATTTACTTTTCGAGAATCATCATTTAGTTTCTTTCTTCCTAGAAATCATTTAGAATCGATTACTATATTTTGATCCTATTACATTATATTCATAATCATACTTAGATTTTGAATCTATGATCGTGGCTAAGCAATTTTGGTTTAGTAATGGATCGTGCTGAAAAAATTTCGATCTAATCATTCTTAAATGATTTTGATCACGACTAAACTATTTTGATTATATTTCGATCATGCCAATTCGTATTTTTCCTAGACTTGATTCGCTGACCAATTTGATCATTAACCGCATCCTTTGTTGATTATAATCATAAATCGTGCCTAATCGTAGTCATTGAAATTTCGAGGACGAAATTTTTCTAAGGTGGATAGATTGTAAGTCCACTTACCGAATTTTGAATTTTATTTTTTGTAATTATTTTATTCTAGCTTTAAATACTTTCTAATGAGAAAATAATTTTCATTTTAAATTTTATTTGTTGTGATTTGGATAAATCCAAATATGGATGCCCTTATCCATACCCAGAACAACCTCTCTATCTCATTCCCTCTATATATGTTATCAATGAGAAAAGACACATATAGATTTTTGGCTACCAATTTGTTCTCTTTCTCTCTCATTTTTACAACACGTTATCAGCACGATTGCTCGAGGAACCCTAATTCATTCCCTGTCTCACACATGTGGGAGGATCAAACCAGAAGGAAAAGAGGAAGTTCAAGATCATGAAGCTCCAGCGGAGCCGTAATAATTAACATATTCTTCTTCTTTATTAGATCTGGATATAAGGTCAGATCATATATTTACTTTTCTGTTATTATCACCTTCATCCTTTTTCAACTTATCCATCTAGACATTGAATAGAGAAATTAGAGTCAAGAATGACGTGACAACTGATAATAAATAAATGGATCCATAGTGTCTGTGAGAAGAAACTGAAGCTGTTGCCACCATCCACTAAGGGATATATTATTGACTAATGAAGTCAACATGGAAAGACGAGAATCTTTATTATATAAGTATACACCTTTCAGATGTATGTGCTTTTGTAGTTATTGTGATTCTGCAATGTGTGATCCTTGTAAATAATTTTTAGTTCGAATGCTCACCAGTATATCGATACATTTACCATGCTGGGGAGTTGTCTTTTCTAAAAATCGGTACAATCACTGGGTGCTTGCAATTATTTTAAACAAACTTTATTTTGCTTGCATCTTAGTTTTAAATTCTGATTAATACTATCCCATTGTGTTATCTATTTTGATAGATCACATGTTATCCATCTACAATTTAACTTATCAAAAGTATTTCATATTATGTTCTTTGAAATCTAGTTTAAATAATCTTTCATAATTATCTATAATGTTTTGCTATATTAACTGATGAAGAACTAACAGTTCGTTTTTAGAAGATAATGAGAAATGGTCTCATATATGCCAATTTTTATCCGTTTTTAATATTATACACCTGTATCGATACTATAGGTGTGTCTTATTATCGAAATAGGACCTTGATTTTATATGAACGATTGAGTAACATATGAGTATGTGAATATTGTGATAGATCACCTTCCATTGTAAATCTTATTTGAAGCAACCTTTGGCTTATTGCTTTTAGTTTGATCATGGAGCCTAATGCTCCAGTTAGATTTTACATGTTTATGTTAATAATATAAACAAGCAAGGTGGTTTAATTTGCAACCAATATGATTGGTCTAGCATTTATTACTATTGGTATTTTGATTTAATATTTCTAGATGCAACCAAATTTTCAAATTGATGATATGAATCAATCTTTTACATCAACATTGAGTGTGTATAATGTTAGTTTGAGATGTATGTGCCGCCCTTATGGAGTGGTTCTTGGAACAGTCCAAGTTTGGTTGACAATGGACCTTACTTTTTGTGTTCTTTCCTTCCAAATTTCATTAAATTTGAAACAACAAATTATGCTATATTTTTTTTGTGCGCTGAGCAAGGTATTGAATTTGGTTAAGAAATAATATAGTTGGATATTTGAAGTGGAGAAATTCGAGGAAAGCAAACTAAATATAGTGATATCTTTAATCTGGCTTTGTCCATTCAATATGTTACCAATTTATGTTTCGGATTATATCAGAATAATTTTTATATGTGATCGATAAATTCATATAAGATATTTCCTTACTTGAGTTTTGTACCACCTCAGATAGGTGCATACATGTTATGAAATATAGTTTTTGAGATGCCTGGAATAAAATTCAAATAGAGAAGCACACTGATTATTTTATAAAGTGCACACATAATTATTTTTCTCAGTCTTATTGATGGAATTGCATGTTGAAGATACAGACATCATAATTTTACTATTTTTGCCTAGTGTCCTTATTCTATTTCTTTATATTGGTATCCTTAATGCTACTTTGCAATTCAGCCATGCATGAATCAATATTATTATTGTGCTTTCTATTATTTTGTTTCATATTCTTGGAAGGCCATTTACTTTTTCTAAGATATAATACAAATTGCACATGAAAAAAAATATAATACGATCATTTCATTTCTTTTTTGTGGTTTTATTTTATAGTGATACAAATTGCTCGTTTGAGTTTTATACCACCCCAAATGGGTGCATGCATGACAGGTGTTGCGCAACATGTCCGGAAGAATCCATTCGTCCGCAAATTATTTTTGCAGGTCGCAGCGGATTGCTGGCCCCCGAAAGGCCATAAATTTAATTTTGATATTATAAGCTATCATAGACCTGGAGTTCTATGTTTAGAATAAATTTCAATGAGCTATGAGCATCCCTATTTTTTATTATTGATTTCATTGGACACAAAAACACAAGCTTCTGGAGGTGAACTATTGTTATCCACTATTTCATTATCTCAAGTCCCGAAGGATATTTGTGGAATGCCTAAATGAGACTCACGATATACTCATGGGGTTTTGATATGCTATCAGTTTAGCTTTAATATGCTTCATATTATTCAAGCTTATGATTACTTCACACTAAGATATTGCAAAATGTTGCTTATATGTTTAAATATATCCACAAGAGATTGGAATGATACATAATATGAACACATCACCAAGCTATAGATGACTAGTTCCATGATGACAATTATAATGCTTTAAGAGATGAGATCTAGTACATGGATACTATTTTCACACTAGTATTCTTGTTGGAGGAAAAGATTCTATTCTCAAGGATGATGTTGGTACGTAGTACTATCAGTCATGCATAAGATGTCTATCTTTCATGGATTATAGTTTCTAGATATGACAATATATCACTACCAAAATACAGGCAAATAGCGACTGAAAATTAGTGACGGCGTAATCAGTCGCCAATTAGCGACCGACAAGCGACTTATGGGCGACGAATTTTTTACTTAATTTTTTTACAAGTTTAGCGACGGATCAGCAACCATTTAGCAACGGAATATGTCAACCGACTGATTAGCGACAGATATATACGTCGCTAAGCTGCTGTAAATGTCGAAACGGAAGGATTAATTTTTATTCTAATTTTTTTCATAAAGGTAGCGACTAACGAGCAACTACTTAGTGACATTTCCATGTAGCAACGAAAAATTTTCGTTGTTAATTTGCTGTAAAAATTTGAAAGTTACTTAAATTTCAAAAAATTTCCAATCTCTCTCTCACTCTCAAAATCCTTCTCTCTCCTCCACTCTCTTCCCCCCGACCGGCGATCACCCCCCAACTGCGGCCCCCTCCGACAACCCCCCTTCGGCGGCCCCCTCCGGTGCCCTCCCCCACTCCGGCCCCCTCCCTCTTCTCCTCCTCCGATCGAACCCCCTAACCACCCCCTCTTCTCCTCCTCCGTCGAGCCCCCACCTTCGGCGACCACCTCCCTCCGACGTGCTCCCCCACTCCGTCCCTCCCTCTTCTCCACCTTCGAAACCCCGTACACCCTCCCTCTTCTCCTCCTTCGAAACCCCGTACACCCTCCCTCTTCTCCTCCTCCGTCGTGCCCCCGTCCGGCGACCACCCCCTCCGGCGCTCCCCCCTCCGGCGTCCCCCCTCCGGCACCCCCCCTCCGACGTCCCCCCTTCTGCGAGATCCTCTCCGTGACCAACCTCTTCAAGGTCCGAAACCCTAAACCCTAATTTATATTTATTTTTATTTATGCTTTGTTTGTATTTTCTCAACATGTTCTAGGGTTTCAATTTTAATTTCGTGTTTGAAATTTATCGGTATAGTAGTGGGTATAGTAGATAAATAAAAAATTTTCGGTATAAATGTTTTAGAAATTTGACGAAACACGGACACGAAATAAATAGTTGTAGTAGTTTTAGATTACTAAGGTAATTGATTGATCAATGTGATATATACTTGAGTATCAATTTGATACTTGAGTATTAACGTGATACCTAATTCTACTAGGTTTGTTTTATGAGTGAATGTACGTGAGGGGTACGTCATACCAAGTTATACTAGGTTTATTTTATGATACCAAGTGATATATAGCATCTTAATTCTTGGTGCAGAATCATTCACATCGATTAGAACAATGAGTTGATACTTACTTGACCGTTCGTGGATGTACAATCGGCAACATGAGAGTATGATTGGCTTGACGGACGATTTCAAGGCGGACGTCGAGCAATTTCTCATATATGCAAGTAGCCATGCCGATTTCATGGACGGAAGGCGCATAAAGTTTCCGTGTGTCAAATGTAAGAATATACCATTTAGAGAGGTGTCACTCGTGAGAGAGAACCTTTACAAGAAGGGTTTTATGCCGAACTACAACGTGTGGATTAATCAAGAAGAATCTCCGACTTCGCAATCTCAGTCCTTCTTCAATACCGAGGTGAGAGATTCTACTCTCAGAGATCATTTTGAATATCGGCAACCAACAAACTTGGCACGTGAGCTGGTATTAGATTTTGCTGTGGCACGTGAGGATCCGAATCCTGATGCAAAGGAGTTCTACGATATGTTCAAGCATGCTGATACTTCGTTATATCTGGGTTGTGATTCTCATTCGGTATTGTCGGTGGTGATGCGGCTGTTGAACCTTAAATCTGATTTTAACTTACCGCAAGAATGCTATGATCGGATAATTCAGCTTGTAAGAGAGTTGTTGCCAAAAGGATCAAATGATTTGCCTGAAAGCTTCTACAAGTCAAAAATGATGATGAGGAAACTCGGATTGGGCTACCAGAAGATAGACTGCTATCGAAATGGTTGCATGCTATACTACAAGGAGAACAGTGATAAAGAAAAATACATTTTCTGTAACGAGGACCGGTACAAGCCAATCCGGGGCAAAGGAAAATCAATTGCTCGGACGCGAATGCGCCCGTACAAGTACATGTAGTCCTTGCCAATCACAAAGAGCTTGCAGAGGATGTATATGTCTGTAAATACTGAACAACACATGACATGGCATAACAAAGAACGGAAGATGGATGAAGGAGAATTGTCTCATCCTGCCGATGGAGAAGCAAGAAAGTATTTTGATCGGTGTCATCCTGATTTTGCTTCGGAGCCTAGGAATATTCGATTAGCTTTATGTTCTGATGTATTCGCCCTATTCGGACAGTCAGGGACGCAATACTCTTGTTGGCCGATGATTTTGACCCCGTACAATCTACCATCGTAGATGTGCCTAAAAACTCCTTACATGTTCCTCACACTTATTATACCCAGTCCAACAAATCTAAAGAAGAACATCGATATCTACTTGCAACCATTGGTAGACGAGTTGAAACAATTATGGTAGTTTGGCATCCAGACATTTGATATATCGATGGAGCAGAACTTTCAGATGAAGGCGATGCTCATGTGGACCATCAACGATTTTCCAGCTTACGGGATGTTATTGGGGTGGAGTACTCATGGTATTATGTCATGTTCGATATGCATAGGGAAGAGTAAGGCATTCCACCTTTAGAATGGAGGAAAGGCATGTTTTTTTATTGCCACCGCCAGTTTCTTCTTTCGTCACGTTCGTAGAGAAGGAACAGAGATGACTTCAGGACTGGTAAACGGGAAGTATCTCTTCCTCCATTGAGATTAACGGGAGATGTAGTTTGGGAAGAGGTTCGAGATTTACCGACTGTCATAGAAAATCCGGGATCGGGACATCACATTGAAGGCTTCGGACAACATCACAATTGGACGAAACAGAATATCTTTTAGAATTTGCCTTATTGGCCGAACAATCTCATAAGAAACAATATTGATGTCATGCATATTGAAAAAAATATTTGACAACATATTTAATACTGTGATGGATATTAAGGAAAAAGTGAAAGACAATATTAAAGCAAGGAAGGAATTAAAAATTATTTGCATGCGTCCAGAGTTGCATCTGTCGCAAAGGTCCAAAGGTAACTGGGTGAAGCCTCCAGCACCATTTACATTGGGTAGAGATGATAAACTGATAATATGTAAATGGATTTCAAAGTTAAGATTTTCTGACGGTTACGTATCAAATCTGGCGAGATGTGTCGATCTCAACGAACGCAAGTTGATAGGGATGAAGAGTCATGATTATCACGTTTTCATGGAGCGATTACTTCCTATCGCTTTTAGAGAGATGCTACCTTCTCATGTGTGGACTCCGCTGGCTGAGTTATCTATCTTCTTTAGAGATTTGTGTTCAAGTAAGTTGACGGTGCAACATATGCTAGAACTTCAGAAGAAAGTTGTAGTGACGTTGCGCAAGTTAGAAAGAGTGTTCCCTCCCGGCTTCTTTGATAGTATGGAACATTTGTTGATTCATCTTGCATACGAAGCACGTGTAGGTGCTCCCGTCCATTATCGATGGATGTACCCATTTGAGAGGTATAAAATAATATTCTAATTTATAATTTTTTTATTTAAACAATTCTAATATTCAATATATTTCTTATAGATATCTAGGTCACTTGAAGAAGAAAGTGGACAATAAGGCCCATGTAGAAGCTTCAATATGCGAAACGTACATCATTGAGGAGGTTTCTAACTTCTGCTCGATCTACTTTGATACTCATGTCCGAATAAATCGGAATAGAGCGCCGAGGAATGATGAAGGTGATATTAATGCACCGAACGAAGGGATCCGTATAATCTTCAAAGTGGGGGGCAAGCCAACAAGTGCGACTAAATTACGGTGGTTGGATGACGATGAGTTTGAAGCCGCACATCGGTATATATGCCTCAATAGTGGTATCCAAGAGATGGAAGATATTGAAAAGTAAGCGACACCATTTAGTCATTCTAAATTCGATATTTAGAAGTGTGCTAACGTTTCTCTCTATTTTTACAATACTTTTAGATCTGAGATTAGAATGGAAAGACCTGATATTGATGATGATGATCTTATTAGAGAGGTCGATATGAAGTTTTCGTCGTGGTTCCAAAATTATGTAAGGATTATAATCATTAGCCATTCTAAATTCGATATGTTACTACCCACACTTTGTCTAATGACTTTTCTGATACTACCCACACTAGGTCTTCCGTCCTGGTACACAGTTGCAGAACAAAGGGTTAAGAGCAATTGCTAATGGATCGAACAAGAAGGTGAAGTGTTGGAGCGGATATACAATCAATGGCTTTAACTTTAGAACTACTGATAAGCCTATCAATCATTCATTTGTCGATGAGGAGGCTAATTATACCAAAAATTTGGAAGTTTGTGTGAGAGCCTCAGTCTACGATGTCGATCCCGAATTTGACTACTACGGTATTCTAAGAGATATCGTAGAGATTGAATATTCTGTTGATACGAAGATTTTGCTTTTTAAATATCATTGGTTCGACATAACACCCAAGCAAGGATGGAAGATTGACAAACAATTTGGCTTTGTTGATATAAAACATGGAAAAAGATATGGAGGTTTTGAACATTTGTGTTGGCTAGTCAAACCGTTCAAGTGTACTATACGAGTTACACTACCAAAATATGTCGAGTTAGCGACGGCCAGATCCGTCGCCCATCTGTCGGCAATCAGTATTAGCGACCGATCACTGACGGATCTTGGTCAAAATAATCCGTCGACAATCAGCTCGTCGCTAATAAAGATCCGTCGCTAAGTAGTCGAAGAGCGACAGAATAGCGACGGCTTTTTGTCATCACAATACGATGCATTAGCGACGACTTGCCGACGAGCTTTCGTCCATTTCAAGTATCAAATACTTAACTGTGTAGACGCTAGCGACGGATAGTCCGTCGGTAAACTGTCGCAACAGTGTATCAGAGGGTATCCATCCGTCGCTAGTCCGTCGCTAACAAAGGATGGATTAGCGACGGAATACTAACGGATTATCCGTCGACCATGTTCTGGAAATGCTTGATATTTCCAGAACCATAGCGACGGATAAATCGTCACGACTCCGTCGCTACGCCATCGACATAGCGACTGATTAGTGGCTGATTATCCGTTGCCATGGTTCTGGAAATGTCATGCATTTCCAGAACCTTGGCGACGGATGTTCCGTCGCTACGCCGTTGACCACCCGTCGCTAACTGGAAACAGTTTCAAATCTCCAGTTAGCGACGGAAATTCCGTCGAAAAGTAGTCAAAAATTGGAAATATCCGTCGCTAACCGGTCACTAGTCCGTCGCTAACTGAGATTATTTTGAAAAAAATTGCAGCACTTTCCCTGTTCACAAAAATATGCATAAACCAAACCAATATATAATACACACCAATTATCCAACAATCACATAGACCAAATATATAATGCACACCAATTATCCAAGAATCACATAGACCAAATATGCACATACGAATTTAATGCACACCAATTATCCAAGAATCACATAGACCAAACCAAATTAATATAAAATAGACATCAATTATCCTGAAATCATAAACTACTATCCGTCGTTATAATCCGATCATAGCACAAATATTCCAAAATTCTCATAAATATTCCAAATTTTTTTAATTACAATACTTTAAGGAGGAGGAGGAGGAGTTCGATTGTCCGGCAGTGGTAATCCCTGCTGCGACCGACAAATATACTGCTCTACTAGGTACGACGGCAAGTCGTCGTAGACACTGCTCGGAAGTCGGCATAGCTGCTCTGGCGACATGAGATCAAGGAGTGCTGTCACAGTCGGAGGCGGTACCAGAGGGACAGCAGGGTTGAAAGAAAGATGACCCACGGAAGAAGGACCGATACCAGCAGTCGACGGACCAGCACCAGTAGAAGACGGACCGACACCAGCAGCAGACGGATTGGCAGCAGCAGACGAAGGCAAAAAGTACTTGGCAATTTGCTCCCGCAAGGATGACACCGCCTCGTACAGCTACGTAAGCTGCGACCTAACATCATCGTCTGCCGGAGCCGCGGGAGGAGGCGGTGTCTGTGGAAATCTCTGAGTCGCCATGTACAACAGCCCTAGGGAGCTGACTCCGTACAGGAGTCCTTTTTTAAAGCCGCCAACAGTATCTACGAACAAGTCGTTGCGAGCGGCCAAAGAAGAGGGCGTCCGGGCGGGCGTCGTTTCACCGACATCCTCGGTGTCAGTTAACTGAGCCCGACTAAGGGCCTCACGATACGCAGCCTATCAAATGAATGTGTTTTTATTATAAGATTTACCTAAGTTATAATCTAAATCCTATGTTTCACCAAGCTAAGTGTGAATCCTAAGTTTACCTAAGTTATAGTCCGAATACTTTTAATTCTAACGTAAATCTCATAAACATAAGTACTTACATCAGTCTCCTTGGCCCTCTCGTCGACGAAGCTTTCGTCCTTTCATCTCTTGTGCGTATGCTGGAACACGTCGTGTATGGTGACCGATTCTGGCGCCCTTCCCAACTTCACCGCCCGTTGGGTCTGCATACGAAATTTCCATAGAACTTAATTAACTCCGTATATTAATAATACCTAATTCGATAGTGAAATAAATTTACGGTGTCACCTCCAGTTTCTAGAAACAGGAGTATTTTTGTCATTTTTTCATTTTAAAATATTTTAAAATTTTTTATTTATTTATAATATTATTTTAGGGTTATTTGAGTCGGGTTCGAATTTCAGCTCAATCCGACTTGAAACGGAGACCCGGGTAGTGTTGACTCTAGTGGGACCCACACATTAGTTAGCCAAGGCCCACATGATATTTATTTTAGTTAGTGGTTAGTCTAATTTTTATGGATAGGATTTGGTTAGATTAGAGACTTAAAACTAGACTAAACAAGCCCCCGGCTTAAACCTTTTCCAATATATTAATAAATAGGCTAGTGGGGTATTTTAGACATTTCAAAATAGGACAAAACAGCCCATATGGCTGGCCCTAGCTAGCAGGAGGGGTTGAGCCTCTTTGATATTTTTTCCACTCTACTTTCTCTCTCTTGTTCTTCCCCAAATTGATTTGAGAGCAATCCCTAATCAAACCATCACCAAATCCACCATTTCTTCCACCAAATCTTCTTTTCTTCTCCTCTACTCCATAGTTAGAGGGTGCTTGCCAAGTTTGGGAGTAATCGGAGCTCGTTCGTGTCCTTTTGGAATCTCTACGTGTCGGTGTCGAGTCGGAAGGCTTTTTCCTTTGAATCTCTCTCCCGGAAGGTATAATCTCTCCTCTAAACCATCCCAACATGCATATAGGTTGATTTTTGACACATAGGAATAACTCCTATGGTTGTGTCTCCATTTGTGTCCGTTTCATGTCCTTTTGGAGACTTTTAGGAGTGTCCTATGTGTAGGTTTGTGTCCTAGTGGAAAAATTTCTATTTGGACACATGTAGATTCATTTATATATTGTTTTGATGTTATTCTAATATTTATTCCAGATTTTCATGTGTTTAGGAATGTGTTTTCCATAGTATCATAATGTATCATATTATCTAATATTAATATATGTATATATATGGTGGTATATATATATATATATATATATATATATATATATATATATATATATATATATATATATATATATATGTATATATATATATATATATATATATATATATGTGCGTGGATATATACTATGGTGGGAATGTGTGACATTTTATGTTTGGATGGGGGCACTTGTAGGTTCGGCCAAGCATGGGAGTGTGTGTGTGTGTGTGTTTGTGTTGGTTAAGAGTGAGTGCATGAGAGGTGTTTGAGTGTGGGTTATAGAGAGGGGGATTTGAATTGGATGTGTATATGTTAGAATAGAAGGGGATTAGAGTGTACGTAGGTGTGGTGTTTGAGAGGTTGTGAGAAGGGGGAATAGAGATGTGAAGTGGAGAGTGGAGAGTGGAGTTGAAGGGGGGGACACCCATTCACTGTTGCTGCTAACAGCAGTAGGACAGTCCCCATATTACCGTCCAATTGGCCCCTAAAAACCGCTCTATACTCATGTCCTTGCTCCCCCATTCCTGCCTAAACACAGCCCTATATAGGTGCCCCAATTCAGTCCAATAAAACCCCACATTCCAGCCCAAAAATTGAAGAACAGTTTGGCAACTCTAGAGGGGGGGTGAATAGAGTTTATATAGAAAAATAGCCAATTAAAAATAACTCTTTCACCAACAATAAATAATCAGAGTAAAGTGCGGAAAATAAATGAAGAGCAGAAGAGCATACGCAAACACAGCGATTTTAACCTGGTTTCCCTCGTGGAGGACTAGTCCAGGCCTGAGAACTCTAGCTCAGGATTAAATCCACTATTTGTGAAATAGTAGCTTACAACCCGTGCCTTTTCTTCAGAAGAGCACGTCAACTTCTAATAGAGGATCGCAGTGGCAATTTGCTTGGAATTGTCCAAGCGACTTCTTCACTCTTGCACAAGAATCCTAACTGAGAGATGCTGAGCACTCGAGACTTAGAAGGCTTGTGGCTAGTAGATAGGAAGGGTATGGCTTATTTAGCTTGTAGGAGAGAAGAGAAGAGAAGATTGAGTGAATTGAAATGAGAGAATTCATGCCCTATTTATAGTGTTTTTAGAGGCAGAATTCGGGTAGGAAAATTCAAAAATTTGGCCGTTGGACAGCTAGCAACCAGCTAACCCTAAAATTAGGGTTCCTGATTTCTAGGGGACAGAGTTCGGCCCGAACTCTGTGTGGAGGCAGAGTTCGGCCCGAACTCTGTCTCCAGAGCACAGAGTGGTCCTAAGTGGGACTTGTGGGCAATTTTTGTTTTGGTGGAGCTTGGGATTTTGGGTAGGCTTATAGACTAAGTTCCAAGAGCTCAGCATAACTCAGAGTACATACTTCTAGACTCAATAAAATGTAAAAGTACAGACTCGAAAATACACTGAGAGTCGAAAACTGAGCTGTTGTCTGTCCTGAACTGAATGCAGACGTCGTGTGTCGTATTGAATTTATACAGATATTATTTAGTCAATGTAGTCAATATTTGGTTGACTGTGACTTTGTGTCAACAATCTCCCCCATATTGATAATTGACAAAATAATAAATGTATATTTCAATATTCATACCTGGACACAGTTGGTTAAAACACAGCTCCCCCATAAACAATGCCGAGCTTATAGCTCCCCCGTAATCAGTGAACGGTGCCGAGCTAGAATCAATAGCTCTCCTCCGTAAACAGTGAACGGTGCCGAGCTAGAATCAATAGCTCTCCCCCGTAAATAATGCATAGAACCTGTGGCCTGATAAAAATATTTTTCCAAAAGCAAACACAAGCACAGACAACAAAATATACATATTTGTCCCCCTTTTGGCAGTTAGCAATATAAAGGATCATATAGACTGCATAAGGAAAAGCATGGGAATAGCAGTATAGACAATTAAAAGTAATCCAACCATACCAAACAGAGAAGAAACAGTATAATACTAATAAAACAAGTCACTGACATAAAGTAGAACTACGAAAAATAGCATAAAATGTTATCCACCAACCAGCACATCATCAGGGTTTGAAGACATAAATCCAGTACATAAATCAAACTGAAATAACTAAAATCGAAAAGGCAACTAAGACCATCAGCAGTGTCAGCAGCATATCAAGCCAATCTCCATCATGGAGCACGAGAAGGTCCTGGAACATCTGAAGGACCAGGGAATGAGCGACGAGGGTCCACAAAAGCATCATCAGGATCCATATACCTCATGACCCACGGATCGTCTATACGATGACCCGCGCGATCTGGATCCCGCTCAATAGGCACATGCAGATCAGGATGACGAGCAAGTGAATATCGCATATCATGCAGAGAGTTCCCAAGGGCACTGATCTGCAAGGTGGTACGGTAATCCTGCTGCGTCCAGCGATCATCCTCAATAGCAAAGCGATCGCGAAGCATAGTCTGAAGAGACTCAAGAGTGGCAGGAGTAGGAGGTGCATCCTGACCAAGAGGAGGGGCGTCAGGCTCCTCATCAGCAGAATGCTCAGATGACTCAGAAGCAGCGACAGGCTGAAGGCGTCGTGCTTTTGATAGAAAGGCAGATACAGGCAGGAACGGACAATCATGGATAGGAATGATGAAGCACGAAAAACTAAAGGAAGATAGAGAGGATAAACCAAGGCTCTTGGTTTCTTCCGACAGTTGATCATCTAATCCATCATAGTCCGTGGAAAGTTGAATGGAATACGATAGTGGAGATGATATAAGGCGGAAATCTCAAGATAAGTGACTTCATCTGTTGAGCCAGCCTTGGGCAAAATAGTATTGAACACGATGCGATGAAGTTCATAAAAGTAGGGGGTGAGATGCTTGGCCTTTAGCTTGCGAGGACTTACGTTAGGAGCACATAAATCCTCCTTGAATCCTTCAAGGGAAGTATTGCCAACAAATTGAAGTTGACGTGCTTCCACAAGCTTGTCCCACACATCAAGATCCGGGAGAGCAAGAAAGTCTCCCAACTCAGAATCATTAAAGGCAATGGTAATGCCAGCAACCCGAGAATAGATGTGGGTTGCATCGTGAGTCAAATTGCAGTAAAACATTTGAATTGCACTATGGTAGATGACAGAATTTGAAGCAACAAGTTCATCCAAACAAAGATCACGGAATAAAGACTCATATTGTGAAAAAATAGTGAAGTTTATGGGATGGCCCCCAAACACCGGACGAGTTCTAAAATCGCTAAACCATTCATTAGAGGCTTCTAGCGATACAAATAAACGGTCGTCGTAAGTGTTAGGGTCATCGGGACGCGGCGGATTGAACAACGGATGAATGGGATGTTGTTCAACTACTTGTTCAATCGGAGGAGGAGGAACCGAAGAGGAAGCACCCTCATGTCGAGTCCTTCTCCCTCGTTTGGACAAGCGAGATGCCATTTGAAATAAAAGAGAAGAACTTGGAAATGATAGAAAGAGAGAGATATACCTGAAAAGAATACCAAACAGTTGAAGAGAATGTTGAAAAACCCCTTTTCCTTGATTTTGAGAAGAAATAGAGCCCTCAAGAACTAGGGTTAGGGTTTGGAAGGAAGAAGATGGAGGAGGTGGAGAAGAAGAAAATATGGGAGGAAAGAGAGGGAATCTCGAAATAAAGTAGGGCTTGGTCTTTGGTCGGGTGAAATATTGACCATTGGATTAGAATTGATCCAACGGCAGAGCCAGATCCCGACCCTGGAACCTAAGAACCGAACTCGGCCCGAACTCTGATAGGGGCAGAGTTCGGCCCGAGTTCTGGATCAATGGTCCAGAACTGAAAACAGGCAAAGAACATGAAGAAAAAGTTTAAGAGTTAAACAAAAGATAGTTGAGGACAAAAAAATAGATAGAGAGGTACTCAGAAAACAGAATGAACTTTAGAAAATCTCAATTAGGCAACATTAAATCGAAAACGAGCCATATAATAAATAAGGACATATACTGTGGTTCAATAGTCCAAATTAGCCATGGGTTAGCTGCAGGGGCCGGATCCCAGCTAGCGGTAGTCCTGAGGACTAGTGCACCGTGTCGCTTAGGCTTTTACGCCTTGTTGTCAGAAGGACCCTTTCGGCTTGTACCCATATCAAATTCTTCGAAAAAGAATCACAATATACTCGATATTTACGTAGGTGAGTTTCAATTTATAACTGCTTCATCTAAAATTCTAAGTTCACGACAAAGAAAATTGAAGCGCTCTTCGGATAGTGGCTTAGTAAAGAAATCTGCCAGCTGATGATCAGTGTCGATAAATTCTAAGTTAATCGTGCCATTTTGCTGATGATCACGCAAAAAGTGGTGTCTGATCTCAATGTGTTTAGTGCGTGAGTGGCAGACAGGGTTCTTAGTCAAATTGATTGCACTAGTATTGCACAGAATATAGGAATATGCATGAAAGATAACTTATAGTCTTCAAGGGTTTGCTTCATCCACAGAATTTGTGCACAACAACGCCCAGCTGCTATGTATTCAGCTTCTGTTGTGGATAGTGCGACAGAGTTCTGCTTCTTGCTAAACCATGAGACTAAAGCCTTTCCTAATAAATGACACGTGCCGCTCGTACTTTTACGGTCGACCTTGCATCCAGCAAAGTCAGCATCAGAGTAACCGATGAGGTCAAATGATGTTGACTTGGGATACCATAGGCCCACTGTAACCGTACCCTTAAGGTATCGAAAGATACGCTTAAACCGCGGTCATGTGAGATTCCTTAGGATTTGCTTGATATCTAGCACATAGGCAAACACTAAACATGATATCGGGGCGACTAGCAGTTAAATAAAGTAAGCTGCCTATCATACCTCGATACTTACGTTGATCAACGGGTTTGCCGCTCTCATCTGGTTCGAGTTTGGTTGAAGTAGCCATTGGAGTGCTGATTGGTTTGATGTTGTCAAGATCGAACTTCTTCAGCATGTCCTTGGTATACTTCGAATGACAGATGAAAGTTCCATTAGCCAGTTGTTTTACTTGCAGACCAAGAAAGTAGTTGAGCTCTCCCATCATGCTCATCTCAAATTTCGTCTGCATACACTTGGCAAATTCTTGACAAAGAGTTTCATCAGTAGACCCAAAAATAATATCATCAACATAAATCTGAATTAATAGAATGGTGTCTTTGAAAGATTTGATAAACAGTGTAGTGTCAATTTTCCCTTTTGAAAAACCTTTCTCAAGCAAGAAACTGCTTAGCCTTTCATACCAAGCTCTGGGGGCTTGTTTAAGGCCATAAAGCGCTTTCTTCAGCTTGAACACGTGGTCGAGAAATTTGTGATTTTCAAAGCCAGGGGGTTGTTTGACATAAACTTCCTCCTTAATAAAGCCATTCAAGAAAGCACTTTTAACATCCATTTGAAATAATTTAAAGTTTTGAAAATTAGCAAAAGCACAAAGCATCCGAATGGATTCTAGTCTAGCAACAGGAGCATACGTCTCATCGTAGTCGATACCTTCCTCTTGGTTTGTATCCTTGAGCTACTAGATGAGCTTTGTTACGTGTGACTGAACCATCTTCATTTACTTTGTTTCTAAACACCCATTTGGTACCAATTATTGAGTGATTAGCCGGTCTAGGAACTAGTTCCCATACTTGGCTCCTCTCAAATTGGTTGAGTTCTTCTTGCATAGCAGAAATCCAAAATTCATCATTAAAAGCTTCAGAAATGTTTTTAGGCTCTACTTGTGAAATGAAGGCAGTGCTAGCAACGGAGTCTCTTAGTGATGATCTAGTAGTTACTCCACGTGAAACTTCTCCTATAACTAAATTTTCTGGATGAGAAGGTTTGAAAGAGAATTTCTTAGGCAAACCCTCCAGAGAATTAGTTTCGGTTGAAGTATTCATTGGAGTAGAAGTTGATGGCTCAACGTCATCATCAAGAGTACTTGCTGCACTGTTATCTTCATCAAAAGTCACATTTGTTGACTCTTCCACAATAAGTGAGCGTTTATTGAAAACTCTATATCCCTTACTCTTGGCGGCATAACCAAGAAAGATACCATCGTCAGCTTTGGCATCAAATTTGCCTAAGTTGTCTTTGGTGTTAAGGATAAAACATCTACAGCCAAAAACTTTAAAATAAGAAACATTGGGGGTTCTCCCAAACCAAAGCTCATAGGGTGTTTTCTTCGTAATGGGACGAATAAGCACCCTATTCAAAATGTGGCATGCTGTACTTACAGCCTCTGTCCAAAAATATTTCGGAAGAGAATTTATTCAACATGACTCTAGCCATATCGCCAAGAGTCCTATTCTTCCGCTCCACAACACCATTTTGTTGAGGAGTTCTAGGACAAGAAAATTCATGATCAAAACCATTTGCATTACAAAAACTTTCAAAATCATAATTTACGAATTCGCCTCCATGATCACTTCGGATTCGAGTAATTATGTAGCCTTTTTCGTTTTGAACTTTCTTTACAAAAAATTTGAAAGCAGAAATAGCATCGCTCTTATTAGCGAGAAAGAAAACCCATGTAAATCTCGAAAAATCATCAACAATAACAAATGCATAAAGTTTGCCTCCAAGGCTAGCTATTCTACTAGGACCAAATAAATCCATATAAAGTAGTTGCAAGGGTCTAGTAGTACTTACAGAGTTGATAGAATGAAATGAGGATTTAGTTGCCTTGTTTAGTTCACATTCGGCACATATCGTGTCCTTTTTGAACGTGATGTCAGGCAATCCTCTCACTAGCTTCTTGGTGGAAAGCCTGGATATAGCATCCATGTTGGCATGACCAAGACGCTGGTGCCAAAGTAGTCGTTCGTCTTTGTGGGCATATAGACATCTACCTGCATTGTTAGTATTTATAGAAAGATAGAAAATGTAGATGTTGTCCTCTCTTTTCCCTTCAAAAGCAATGTCTCCTGTTGACCTATCATAGATGTAGCAACTATTTTGTCCAAAGTTAATATCATATCCATGATCAGCAAGATGAGTAATGCTGAGCAGGTTATGCTTTAACTCGGTCACTAGGCAGACATCCTTTATTACAGGAGAAGGAGGATGACCAATGATACCATTACCTATAATGTGCCCTTTGAGATTGTTACCGAAGGATACGTATCCTTCTCTCTTCATCGATAGTGATGCAAAAAGATTTACGTCTCCCGTCATATGTCGCGAGCATCCACTATCGAGAATCCACTTACTTTCAGTTGAGGAGGGAAGGTCCACCTACATCAAGAGTAGATGTGACCTTTGGTACCAGAGTTCTTGAGGGTCCTGAAAAGTTAGTCTTTGGGAACCAAGCATATATCCTTTTATCTACAAGTCTTCTAACTCTGCACTGTGGTGAGATGTGTCCATGTAATCCACAATAAGTACAGATAGCATTCTTATTTATACTAGGAGCATGAGAATAATATCTATAAGCAACAGGATGAGGATGGACATGATGTGAAGAGTTAGCATGGTGAAGATGATTATGCATGGAATAAGTGGCATGTTGATGGTGTCTATGAGGCATAGAATGATGGTATTGTCTATGATGTGTGACATGCTGATATTGTCTAGATGGCATGGCATGATGATTTTGTCTATATGGTTTATGAGGACCTTGTCTATATGGCATTGCATGATGATTTTGTCTATATGGCATGGCATGATGAATTTTATGTGTGGAGTGATGTTGATTGTGTCTTTGTGCATGATGAGTGTGTACTGAGTGAGAATTGTTCTTACGTGCACGTGGTTTGTGAAAGTTTGTGTATATAAAAGCATGGTTATGTGCTGCATGAGAATGACGTGGTTGACTAGCATGAGTGGTATTGTGCCCATGTGATTGGGTTTGAGGTTGAACAACCTGTTTACCCAATTTGGTTTCTAATCTTTTAGAAACAGCTTGCAGTTCATCAACCTTAATATTTAAGCCATAAATCTTAGTCATGGAAATCTTGTGTCTACTCTTTTCTTCAGCAAGCAACGTGTTGAGAGTAGTGATTTCTTGAGTTTGTTGCTCAATACGTGCTTCAGCATCATGTAAGCTTAATTTAAGCTTGGATACTTCATCAGTGTCATTAGTGGGTGATATGTTTCTAACATTATCAAGAAGTAAAGAAATTCTTTGTATCTCATCTTCTAGACTTTTGATTTTGTCCTTGGCATGTTTATATTTACCGATGACCTTTTTATGATCATCGAGTAAATCAGTGAAAGCATCGCCAAGTTCATCAAAAGAGAAGTCATCCAGAGTTTCGTTAGATACCTTGTTGGAAGTTGCCATCAGGCACACATTTGCTGTATCTTGAGGAGAGTCCTTTTCTTCCTCAGAGTCACTCGCTTCACTTTCATGCCAGATACCTGTGTTGGCATATTTTTTTGATGAGTTCTTTTTGTATGGCTTCTCATAGCGGTTGCTCTTCTTCAGGAATGGGCAGTCTTTTCGGACATGTCCAGTTTTCTTGCAACCGTAACAAGTTGGTTCTTCTTTATCGTCTTCTTGAGATTCCTTCTTCCTTCGATTGAAGCGAAAGAATTTCCTGAAGTTGCGAACCATGAGAGCTTGGTCTTCATCATCCGAATTATCTTCTTCGGTCTCATCATGATTAGCTCTTCGTTGATGAGCTTTGAGTGCGATCTCCCTGGTCTTCGGAGCAGGTTCTTCGAAGTCCTTGAGGTCAAGCTCGTGAGTCATAAGCTTACCCATCAAGGTCTCCATTGACATTGTTGTGAGATCGTTTCCTTCTATGATGGCTGTCACCTTAGGGTTCCAAATCTTTGGTAGCCCTCTGAGCAGCTTACGAATCTTCTCGTGGTTTGAGTACTGCTTTCCAAGCGAAGATAGAGGATTGATGATGTCGAGGAATCTTGTGATCATTTGAGTGATCGTCTCACTTGGCTTCATCTTGAAGGCTTCGTATTCTTGAGTGAGACGGCTTATTTTAGATTCCTTGACCTGTGTGGTTCCTTCATGCGTCACTTCTAGAAGTCTCCATACTTCATGAGCAGTGGTGCATGTAGAGACCCTGTTGAACTCATTCCTGTCTATAGCACAGAATAAAGCATTAATAGCCCTAGCATCTAGACTTGCCTGTTTCTTCTCCTCGACAGAATATTTGTCGTGTGGTTTCTCAATGAGGTCACCATCGACAACTATCCTGGCGGGCTTTTTGTAACCGTCAGTGACAACAGTCCACAGGTCAAAGTCTAGAGACTTAAGATAGAAGCTCATCCTTGTTTTCCAATATGTGTAGTTAGTCCCATCAAATAGGGGAGGCCTATGAGTGGACTGACCTTCACCATGATTGGAAATCAAGGATTGTGTGGTTGCCATGGATCAGCTCTTAGGATGTTAGTCCTTGTAAAGAGAACAGAGCTTTGATACCAATTGAAGAACAGTTTGGCAACTCTAGAGGGGGGTGAATAGAGTTTATATAGAAAAATAGCCAATTAAAAATAACTCTTTCACCAACAATAAATAATCAGAGTAAAGTGCGGAAAATAAATGAAGAGCAGAAGAGCATACGCAAACACAGCGATTTAACCTGGTTTCCCTCGTGGAGGACTAGTCCAGGCCTGAGAACTCTAGCTCAGGATTAAATCCACTATTTGTGAAATAGTAGCTTACAACCCGTGCCTTTTCTTCAGAAGAGCACGTCAACTTCTAAAAGAGGATCGCAGTGGCGATTTGCTTGGAATTGTCCAAGCGACTTCTTCACTCTTGTACAAGAATCCTAACTGAGAGATGCTGAGCACTCGAGACTTAGGAGGCTTGTGGCTAGTAGATAGGAAGGGTATGGCTTATTTAGCTTGTAGGAGAGAAGAGAAGAGAAGATTGAGTGAATTGAAATGAGAGAATTCATGCCCTATTTATAGTATTTTTAGAGGCAGAATTCGGCCAGAATTCGGGTAGGAAAATTCAAAAATTTGGCCGTTGGACAGCTAGCAACCAGCTAACCCTAAAATTAGGGTTCCTGATTTCTAGGGGACAGAGTTCGGCCCGAACTCTGTGTGGAGGCAGAGTTCGGCCCGAACTCTGTCTCCAGAGCACAGAGTGGTCCTAAGTGGGACTTGTGGGCAATTTTTGTTTTGGTGGAGCTTGGGATTTTGGGTAGGCTTATAGACTAAGTTCCAAGAGCTCAGCATAACTCAGAGTACATACTTCTAGACTCAATAAAATGTAAAAGTACAGACTCAAAAATACACTGAGAGTCGGAAACTGAGCTGTTGTCTGTCCTGAACTGAATGCAGACGTCGTGTGTCGTATTGAATTTATACAGATATTATTTAGTCAATGTAGTCAATATTTGGTTGACTGTGACTTTGTGTCAACAAAAATCTGTCCCTACATACCCTTAAACACAGCCATGTAGCTGTCCAATTTGAGCCTTGTTTAGCCCCTAGATGATAGCCCCTAATTACCCTTTGCAGTCCACAAAATCAGTCCCCATACACCCCCTGTTAACCCCCACATATCAGTCCAAACACAGCCACTATTTGGCCTATACATCAGTCCTAATACCACCCTTAACCACCCCTAAACATCCCCAAAACCTGTCACTAACACCCTGAATTCTAGCCCAATACATGTCCATAAAACCTGTCAAATCAGTCCACTTTTAGCCTATATTGGCTGTCCCTATACCACTCTAAATCAGTCCAGTTTTGCCCTACATGGCTGTCCTATTTTGACTTCAAAATAGTCCTATTAGTCACCTCAAATCAGTCCACAAATTGAGCCTTGAGTGTGTGCATTATGAGCTTGTGTGTGTGTGTGTGTGTATTTGTGAGTTGTGATATGTGTGTGAGAGCCTAAATGAGTATAGCAAATAACTAAAAGGAAAAAACCTATAGGAGAGCCTATGTGAGTGTTGTGAGTGAGTGAGAGTGTCATATATGAGTGGTGTGGGTGAGTGCTAGAGTGATGTGAGGATTCATGATATTGGTAGGGGTAATGGGTAGATAACCAATACATGTCCTAAAATAGGTTAGATACCTAGGATACCTATTTTTCTTGGTAGGTAAGCCTTAGATAGGATAGTATCTAGCTACCCTAAGGAGCCTAGGCTAGTATCTTGGGTATTAGCGGGGTTTCCTTGGTATTGGGCAAGGTATCGGGATTTATCTTGGTAAGGTAATATAGGTTTTACCTAGGAATAGGGTATTTGAGTTTGGAGTCTAAGATAGAGTTAGAACTTGATTTCCTTGGTTGGTAATGATCAAATATAGTGCTCCTAGACTAGTTTTGACGTCGGTTGACCATTTTGACCAAAAGTCAACAAAAGTCAACCGAGAGTCAAACTTAGTCTTTAAGCGACTAGATTTGACCGAAACCAAACCAGAGTTGACCAGTTGACTGAAAGTCAACAGTTGGTCAACATTAGACTTGTTTGACATAGGGTTGACCTAGAGTTGACCAGGATTGACCAGTTGACCAAAAGTCAACTGTAAGTCAACCTTTGATCCCGTTTGACCTAGTTTTACTTGGATTGACTTTCGGTGACCTTGTTTAACCTTGGTTGTCCTAGTATGACCCAGTTTGACTCAGTTTGACCTAGATTGACCTATTTTCGACTTAGACTTGCATTTATGACTTATATTAGTTTTCTTTTCAGTATAAAACCCTGTTGACTCATAGTATCTTATTTTAGGTCTGTGATTACTCTGAGCGTCTGTTCACCTTATCAGCTCAGGACCATAGGCGAGTACATTCACTGATAGTTTTTATTGTCTTGATATCTGCTATATCCGATTCAGTTGTAGTGTCTTACTTGATTCTCAGACACGATATTTCACGGACTAGTATATGTCGGATCCCGGCATGAGATGTTGTTCCCGGATTACTTGGTATATTGGTACAAGATTCAATTTGTTACTTGTACTTGTATAGACATAGATTTGGGAGTGGGCTGATCACCTGCTTTTGAATCTCGTGCCATGACGTGTTATGTCCGGATCCTTTATACTATTCGGGGATGGGGAGTTGTTAGTGGTTGTGTGATCAAAATCCCTACTGGTTCTTCATACTTGTACTCGACACTTGTCCATAGCTACTTGTTCACAAATTTTCATGGTGACCGGCCTTATCTTCACACTTGTTGCTTCACACTTGTTATTTGTTGTAGCCGGTCGGATGAAAAGCCTGAACATGTTTTTTTCCAAACCGATCACATGACGCACTAATAATTCAAGGCACCTTTTATATTTATTATCGGAAAGGCTAAGTTTTGCTCAGGAGAAGGGTTACAACCCTATTCCTTGTTTGGTTTAAGGGTTGAAATCGGCTTCCGAATAGTCCTCAAGTCGCCCATTATATATATACACATATTGTCCCCCTTTTCAGTACTCACATTTGATATATATTTTCAGTTGATTTTGTCTTGTATTTCATTACACTGTCTCTTATAGAATTTGTCAATTCATATGGAACTGCTGTTGGTGTTTGTACTTGCTCATTTTCTGACAGGATACCGTTGACAAATTTTACAGATAATTCAGAGGCAGATTGCCCTACCTACTATGGGGTCGAGCATGACGGAGTAGACTTAGACCGTGGCTTGTTGGTAGAGCCACTAGACTTTGCTCACCCTGAGTAGTATAGTTAGTTAGGTTTGCCTGGCCTGCGAGCCAGCTAGCTCCTTCTGTTTGTAGTACCTTATATATATTTTCTGTGACTCTGGATGTTTGTGTATAGCTCTGGACTTGTGTGGATCTTGGAATTATTTTCTGCTTTATCTATCACATTTCATTTCCATGCTATCTACCTTAGTTTTATATATGTGATTGAGACTGTACTGCTATGTCACCTCCATTCGGAGAGTATATAATGTATATGTATATTTATCTGTTTTAGTCGTAGTATTTATAGACCCTATATACAGGGTTCTACCGCCGATACTGCGGCATAGGCTGGACGTAACCACGTGCTCGTACCCCTCTTCAGGGTGCGGGTCGTGATACATTTTGTGGTGGCCCTTGCAGATCAGTGTTGCATTTAGTGCGATCTCGTAATGGTGCTCGACTTAGAGTACTAATTACGAGCCTGCGATTAGGACATAGGATCTAGGTATGATAGGAGTTACTCAATCACATTTTAGGAAAACTCTGATCTTTTAATTACCATGACAACTCTTCTTGTATTTGAATTCAATTGTCCTCCTTTGATAATATCTTATCATGTGCCATATTGATCTCTTGGGTTCAATTCGTCTTCAGGATGACAGTGACTCGCTCTCAGGCAGCAGGGCCTAGTACAGTTCCAGAGAGTTCAGATTCGGGAGGTCCTCCACCTCCGACTACGGGAGTAGTAGTCGAGAGAGCAGTAGCCCCAGTTCCTGCCCTTCCGGCAGGAGTAGCAGCGGCAGTTCCCTTAGGTCTTCCATATTCAGCTAAGGGAGCTGCAGTTCAGGGAGCTGCCACCTCAGTCCCTGCCCTTCAGGCGGGAGCAGCAGTGACGGTTCCAGGAGGTCTTCTACCTCCAGCAGCGAGATCGTCCATGGTTATCCATGATATTCTTCCACCGCCACCTAAGCTACCGACAGATACCCAGGGGATGATGGCCCTTTTGCAGCAGATGTTACAGACTCAGAGCTCACAGGTAGAGTTGTTACGACGGAGCATGGAAAATCCCATCAACTGGCGATGGCAGCAGTAGAAGGGGTGTACCGGGTACAGTTCAGGGAGTTCCAGTTCAGCAGCAGGGTTAGGGGAGGCCTGGAACACACCTAGACTTCAGGAAGATGAAACCAAGGGAGTTCAAGGGTACCGAGGGTATCCTGTACGCGGACGACTGGTTGGAGGATGTCCAGCGGAGTCTGGAGTTGGCAGAGGTCCTGAGAGGACTATGGGTGACGTCTGCAGCGAGCCAGTTTTTCGATATAGCACTGACTTGGTTTCATACGGATCCGCATGCGTCAGTGAGGGGTTTGTCTTGGAAGGACTTTAGGAAGCTCTTTAAGGAAAAGTTCTACCCAGATGTGGCCTTGACAGCTTTGGAGGGACAGTTTGCCAGTTTGGTGCAGAAAAACTCGTCGGTAGACGAGTATGCAGCGGAGTTCTTTCGCCTGAGCAGGTTTGCACCCAGTCTGATCCAGGATGAGGGGTACAAGGCCCGAAAGTTTCGGAGGGGTCTTATATATGCAGTGCGCACTCGTACCTCTGGGAGACGTGACGCGACCTTCGAGCAAATCCTGATGGAGGCACAGATTACAGAGGTGGACTTCGACCTCAAGCTAAAGAGAGGAAATAACGTTCTCGGAGCTAGCTCGAGTACGGGGCCGACGAAGTGCCCTCATTTCCAGCAGAGGCATTTTCACAGCAGCCCTCAGTTGCATTTCAGCAGGCACCAGCGCGTGTCCAGCAGCACCAGGGACAGGGCCAGAGGCAGGCCATCCAGTATGCCTTCTGCAAGAAGATAGGGCACACCGAGGAGGTCTGTAGGATGAAGCTGGGAGTTTGTCTATTTTGTGGAGCTCCAGATCACCAGATGAGGGACTGTGCTGCCCGTGCAGTCAGACAGACAGGCCAGGATAGAGTGCGGCAGGCTAGAGGCCAGCAGGGAGAGCTTTCGCCATGACAGTTGAGCCCACTCAGGCAGTAGCAGAGCAGATAGCAGGTTCCAATATTTCAAATCTCCTTCCCGTATTTGCCTTCTTATAAACTGTCTTGAACTTCGATCCTATCTGTTCTTGCTCGTTGGATGAAAAATTATTCTTGTGATGTGATTTCCTTCTGAGATAAGTTGTATGGGCTAGGTCGCCTCGATTATGAGATTTTAGAATCCTCTAGGGTCATGCTAGCAGGCAAGTGAGGACATATAGTCGGACTATGGACGTATTTCTCGGGTGTGCGAATTTAAGGTTTTCGCTGCCAAGCTAGCGACAATACAAATTTTAAATACCATGATTCTAGAGGTACGTACCGTAGTTGAGGACTCTGTGATTATCTTAGCTTTGCTCACTGGCATGATGGAGATTCTGAGTATCATGATGATTGGACAGACGCATACGATTATCAAATTACATGAATTTTTTTGTGTTCGCTTCGTTTTAATTTTTGAGGATGAATTCTTTTAAGGTGGATAGACTGGGAGTTTCTATTTGAGAGTAATTTTAAATTTTACAATTTTAGTCAATTAATTTATGCTTTGATTTTTGAGATTTTAATTATTTTAAATTTTTAGCCATGGCTTGTGATTTTGATATTTTACTATTGTTTGGTTTTAATTTCGAGGACGAAATTTTTTTAAGGTGGATAGATTTGTCACCCCCAGTTTCCAAAAACAGAGGTATTTTTGTCATTTTTTCATTTTAGAATATTTTGAAATTTTTTATTTATTTATAATATTATTTTGGGGTTTTTGAGTCGGGTTCGAATTTCAGCTCAATCCGACTTGAAACTGGGACTCGGGCAGTGTTGACTCTAGTGGGACCCACACATTAGTTAGCCATGGCCCATATGATATTTATTTTAGTTAGTGGTTAGTCTAATTTTTATGGATAGGGTTTGGTTAGATTAGAGACTTAAAACTAGACTAAACTAGCCCCCGGCTTAAACCTTTCCCAATATATTAATAAATAGGCTAGTGGGGTATTTTAGACATTTCAAAAGGACAAAATAGCCCATATGGCCGGCCCTAGCTAGGAGGAGGGGTTGAGCCTCTTTGATATTTTTCCACTCTACTTTCTCTCTCTTGTTCTTCCCCAAATTGATTTGAAAGCAATCCCTAATCAAACCATCACCAAATCCACCATTTCTTCTACCAAATCTTCTTCTTTTCTCCACTACTCCATAGTTAGAGGGTGCTAGCCATGTTTGGGAGGAATCGGAGCTTGTTCGTGTCCTTTTGGAATCTCTACGTGTCGGTGTCGAGTCGGAAGGCTTTTTCCTTTGAATCTCTCTCCCGGAAGGTATAATCTCTCCTCTAAACCATCCCAACATGCATATAGGTTGATTTTTGACCCATAGGAAAACTCCCATGGTTGTGTCTCCATTTGTGTCCGTTTCGTGTCCTTTTGGAGACTTTTAGGAGTGTCCTATGTGTAGGTTTGTGTCCTAGTGGAAAATTTTCTATTTGGACACATGTAGATTCATTTATATATTGTTTTGATGTTATTCTAATATTTATTCCAGATTTTCATGTGTTTAGGAATGTGTTTTTCCATAGTATCATAATGTATCATATTATCTATATCAATATATGTATATATATGGTATATTATATATATATTATATATATATAATATATCTATCTATCTCTATATATTATCTCTCTCTATCTATCTCTATCTCTACTATATATTTTTTTTCTTATCTATCTCTTTCTCTATCTATCTCTCTATATATCTCTCTCCTCTCTCTCTCTCTCCTCTCTCTCTCTCTCCTCCTCTCTCCTCTATCTCCTCTCTCTCTCTCTCTCTCTCTCTCCCTCTCTCTCTCGCGCGCGCGCGCGCGCGCGCCTCGGGGGGTAGGGTGCCACCCTCCGGGGGGGTGTCTCTTGTCACCCCCCACATGCTCATCATGCACCTGTGCATGATGATAGCATGTGGGGGGTGACAAGTAGACACCCTCCATAGGGTGGCACCCTACCTCCCTTATTCTCTCTCTCTATATATATATATATATATATATATATATATATATATATATATATTTTATATATATATATATATATTATTATGTATTTGGTTTATATATTGTGGATATATACTATTGTGGGAATGTGTGACATTTTGTGTTTGCTGGGGGCACTTGTAGGTTCGGCCAAGCATGGGAGTGTGTGTGTTTGTGTTGGTTAAGAGTGAGTGCATGAGAGGTGTTTGAGTGTGGGTTATAGAGAGGGGGATTTGAATTGGATGTGTATATGTTAGAATAGAAGGGGATTAGAGTGTGTGTAGGTGTGGTGTTTGAGAGGTTGTGAGAGAGGGGGAATTGAGATGTGAAGTGGAGAGTGGAGAGTGGAGTTGAAGGGGGGACACCCATTCACTGCTGTTGCTAACAGCAGCAGGACAGTCCCCATATTACTGTCCAATTGGCCCCTAAAAACCACTATATACTCATGTCCTTGCTCCCCCATTCCTGCCTAAACACAGCCCTATATAGGTGCCCCAATTCAGTCCAATAAAACCCCACATTCCAGCCCAAAAATCTGTCCCTGCACACCCTTAAACACAGCCATGTAGCGGTCCAATTTGAGCCTTGTTCAGCCCCTAGATGACAGCCCCTAAACACCCTTTGCTGTCCACAAAATTAGTCCCCATACACCCCTGTTAACCCCCACATATCAGTCCAAACACAGCCACTATTTGGCCTATACATCAGTCCTAATACCACCCTTAAACCACCCCTAAACATCCCCAAAACCTATCACTAAACACCCTGCAATACATGTCTATAAAACCTGTCAAATCAGTCCACTTTTTAGCCTATATTGGCTGTCCCTATACCACTCTAAATCAGTCCAGTTTTGCCCTATATGGTTGTCCTATTTTGACTTCAAAACAGTCCTATTAGTCCCCTCAAATCAGTCCACAAATTGAGCCTTGAGTGTGTGCATTATGAGCTTGTGTGTGTGTGTGTATTTGTGAGTTGTGATATGTGTATGAGAGCCTAAATGAGTATAGCAAATAACTAATGGGAAAAAAACCGATAGGAGAGCCTATATTAGTGTTGTGAGTGAGTGAGAGTGTTATATGTGAGTGGTGTGGGTGAGTGCTAGAGTGATGTGAGGATTCATGATATTGGTAGGGGTAATGGGTAGATAACCAATACATGTCCTAAAATATGTTAGATACCTAGGATACCTATTTTTCTTGGTAGGTAAGCCTTAGATAGGATAGTATCTAGCTACCCTAAGGAGCCTAGGCTAGTATCTTGGGTATGGGTTTCCTTGGTATTGGGCAAGGTATCGGGATTTACCTTGGTAAGGTAATATAGATTTTATCTAGGTATAGGGTATTTGAGTTTGGAGTCTAAGATAGAGTTAGAACTTGATTCCCTTGGTTGGTAATGATCAAATATAGTGCTCCTAGACTAGTTTTGACGTCGGTTGACCATTTTGACCAAAAGTCAACAAAAGTCAACCGAGAGTCAAACTTAGTCTTTAAGCGACTAGATTTGACCGAAACCAAACCAGAGTTGACCAGTTGACTAAAAGTCAACAGTTGGTCAACATTAGACTAGTTTGACCTAGGGTTGACCTAGAGTTGACCAGGGTTGACCAGTTGACCAAAAGTCAACTGTAAGTCAACCTTTGACCCCGTTTGACCTAGTTTGACTTGGATTGACTTTCGGTGACCTTGTTTGACCTTGGTTGTCCTAGTGTGATCCAGTTTGACTCAGTTTGACCTAGATTGACCTAGTTTCGACTTAGACTTGCATTGACTTATATTAGTTTTCTTTTTCAGTATAAAACCCTGTTGACTCATAGTATCTTATTTTAGGTCTGTGATTAATTACTCTGAGCGTCTGTTCACCTTATCAGCTCAGGACCACAGGTGAGTACATTAACTGATAGTTTTTATTGTCTTGATATCTTCTATATTCGATTCAGTTGTAGTGTCTTACTTGATTCTCAGACACGATATTTCACGGACTAGTATATGTCGGATCCCGGCATGAGATGTTGTTCCCGGATTACCTGGAATATTGGTACAAGATTCGATTTGTTACTTGTACTTGTATAGACATGGATTTGGGAGTGGGCTGATCACCTGCTTTTGAATCTCGTGCCATGACGTGTTATGTCCGGATCCTTTATAATACTAATCGGGGATGGGGATTTGTTAGTGGTTGTATGATCAAAATCCCAACTGGTTCTTCACACTTATACTTGACACTTGTCCATAGCTACTTGTTCACAACTTTCCATGGTGACCGGCCCTTCACACTTGTTGCTTCACACTTGTTATTTGTTGTAGCCGGTCGGATGAAAAACCTGAACATGTTTTTTCTAAGCCGATCACATGACGCACTAATAATTCAAGGCACCTTTTATATTTACTATCGGGGAGGCTAAGTTCTGCTCGGGAGAAGGGTTACAACCCCAGTCCTTGTTTGGTTAAGGGTTGTAACTCGGCTTCCGAATAGTCCTCAAGTCGCCCATTATATATATATACACATATTGTCCCCCTTTTCAGTACTCACATTTTATATATATTTCTAGTTGATTTTGTCTTGTATTTTATTACACTGTCTCTTATAGAATTTGTCAATTCATATGGAACTGCTGTTGGTGTTTGTACTTGCTCATTTTTCTGACAGGATACCGTTGACAAATTTTACAGATGATTCAGAGGCAGATTGTCTGACCTACTATGGGGTCGAGCCTGACGGAGTAGACTTAGACCGTGGCTTGTTGGTAGAGCCACTAGACTTTGCTCAGTAGTATAGTTAATTAGGTTTGTCTGGCCTGCGAGCCAGCTAGCTCTTTCTGTTTGTAGTACCTCATATATATTTTCTGTGACTCTGGATGTTTGTGTATAGCTCTGGACTTGTGTGGATCTTGGAATTATTTTCTGCTTTATCTATCACATTTCCTTTCCATGCTATCTACCTTAGTTTGATATATGTGATTGAGACTGTATTGCTATGTCACCTCCATTCGAAGAGTATATACTGTACAAGTACATTTATCTGTTTTAGTCGTAGTATTTACAGACCCTATATACAGCGTTCTACCGCCGATACTGCGACGTAGGCTGGACGTAACCACGTGCTCGTGCCCCTCTTCAGGGTGCGGGTCGTGACATACGGTATCTCACCGGATCTGCAAGCGTCGCTGCGTGGGGCCTTGATCCCCCCGTATGAAGCCCCGCGGCCCGTCGGTTCGCCTTCGCCTTCTCCGATTTTTCCTTGTATGCAGGAGTATTCATCATATCTAAGGTCCTCATAATAGTCCTGTCGGTTCCAATTCGGCCTCGTCTGCCCCATTTTCAGGTCATGAATCATATTCTGTATTTTTTTCGAGGCAGCGCTTCTGTAGGTCCTGCGGATCGCGTCCTCACGATGGGGGGGGCCACCAGTACGTCGTCTAACATACAAATTCAATTATCACGTAATTTAAAAAATGGTTGATTAAAGAGTAACTAATAATTAACTAGAAGATATAGATATATACCCTCAACTCGTCGAGCCAGACGTACTTCAAGTTTGGGGGCAACGACAAAAAGTTGAGGTAGGGACCATGGAAGTTAGTCCTGATAATTTCTCCAAGAGCCCTGACAACATTAAACTGAAAAAACTTACAAAGAAGAAACGAATAGATTATTAACTTGAATAAATGAAAGAAATTTAATAAATTATCTTAAATTTACTTATAAGGTCCCCGCGGGCCATAGCTCTGGTCGGAACTTGCCTCTCGGCCTCTCTGGTGCCGTCGGAGCGGGTCCGCGCATGTACTCCCCAGTAACCGGATGGAACCGTGTATGGGGGTACTCTGGGGCCCACTGTGCAGTAACTGGGGGATCCAATGGTGGATCCGCTGGTAGGTCTGATAGCAGAACGGATCCGCTAGCAGATCCAGACCCTTGCCTCGATGAAGTAGTCGATCGACGGCGGGATGCATCTGTGCCCGGGGTACTCTCCGGATCGGGCTCGCTGGATAGGATCACATCCCGAGAAAATTGAATGCAACCACGACCACCAGCACCACTACGACCACGACCACCGCCAGCTCCAGCACCACGACCACCACCAGAACCACGACCACGACCAGCCATCTTGACCTGTAAATAAAACACATAAACATAATTAACAATATAAAAGTGTAAATGAATATAAAATTCTAAACTAAAATATACATACCACCAGTAGGGAGACGAGTGCCGCCACGACGAAAAAGACTAGGAGTGCCATCTGCAATAAGTAAATAATCGAACGAAACATGAATTCACGTAATTGCTTTTATGAGGTCAAACTTAATTCACGTAATTGGAAGTGTTTTTAATATACAACAATATTTAACCTAATCATCGTCTTCGTTCTTTTCCTCGGCCTCGTCTTCATCATTATCCTCCTCCTTATCCTCATCCTTATCTTCATCGTCGATTTCATCTCTATCCTCATCCCCATCAAATTCGTCTTGTTCTTGTTCTTGTTCTTCTTGTTCTTCTTCTTCTTCTGCCTCAATATTTGGGACAAGACGTCTCTTTCTCCCCTGGTTGACAGCTAAGTCTTGTGTATCAACCTCTTCCTCCCCTCTATTTTCTTCAACAATATCTTTAACATCCATTGTATCCGAGTGTTGTCCCAAGATACCTCTTCCTCCCCTCTATTTTTTCATCCCCATCTAGACGTCGCAGCCCCGCACGTGCCACCCCCGCAGTCTCTACCGCCCCCGCAGCCAAGACACCCCCGACAGCCCACGACACCCACGACCACTAGAGAGAGAGAGATAGATTACCTTTGGGAGAGAGAGAGAAGAGGTCGCCGATCACCGCCCGGGAGAGAAAGAGAGGAGAGTGAGGTCGCCGACCGTCGCGGAAGAGAGAGAGAAAAAAGAATAAAATTTGGGGGGAATGAAAAGTTCCCTCCGTCGTTTCAATTTAAGTCTGGGCCCTTTATTTAGCGACGGACTAGGCTCTTTTTGATACTTGCCGATGGAATATCCGTCGCTACATAGTCGAATAATTGTTCCGCCATTTCTTCCAACAATTTCTGCTAAATAATCGACTGCATAGCGACGGCTACTTATCCGTCGCTATATCTCTGACGCCCTAGCGACGGATGAACGACCTTTTCTCCTTCTTGAAATAAAATAAAAATTGTATCGGCTTGTCGTCGGTACTCCGTCGGTTATTTTCCGCAAATCCGTCGCTAACGTCGACGGAAATTATCCGTCGCTAATGTGTCGTCGCTAATTTACTGTATTTTGGTAGTGTTTAGCCGATGGCGCAGTACCCTGGATTGGTGGGCTGTATGCAAAACTAAAGCAAGAAATACATATAATGTTGGGGATGTAGGTCAAGCCTCAACCAACATATATAAGTTTGGCTGGTGTTGAGGAAGAAGATTTAGAAGATATGGAGGTTGCGGTAGATGACGTTATGGATGTTACGTTGATGAACAATTGGAAGATGTTGTGGAAGAAGTATTGGAAGATGAAGATGAAGATCATAGTGATATTGAAAATGAAGAAGCAGAAGAAGACACTTCGGAATCAAGCGATGATTCAGAAGACTCTTGGGAAGATGAATCAGACTAGTACGTATATTTTAATTTAATATACGAGTTCTATTAGTATAATGACATGACAGTAGTTTTTATTTTTAACACATCATCACTTATTATTTCTTTCAGATTTTTCTATGGCTGTAATGACCCGCTCCGCCCTAGCGGAACGCCGATTCAAGTGGCAAGTGCAACGACTCAAACGAGCCATCACCCGAAGAGTTGGCATCGACCTGATGAAGAATCGATGCAAGGCTTACATTGGCCCGTCAAGATGAATCCAGACTTAGACTTTCAAAGGCGCGCTTGAAGTATCGCTCGGCCGATGCGAACATCGCTAAGGTGGGTGGCTCCGATGAACCCGTCTTTGTTTAGCCTAGACACATACAATACGGACACTATTGCTAGAATCGCTAGGCGATAACACCGCACATGCTAATAAATGACTTAACGCACCTAGCTAAGGGAATAATCCCATCTTGTATTCATGTATAGAATATGGAAAGGATATGGAAAATGTAAGAACTCTCGTACCGCGCTCTACGCTCGTGCTACGGCACAAGCTTACATTCAAGTTTCCTATGCAATCAACAATAAAACAATAAACGGTTTACAACAATGAAACAGAAGACTATCGACATAGTCGTTCCGAGTAGAGTATAGCAACATTGAAAGACTTGGGGACCGATGGGTCGCCAAGGCGACTCCCGTACGGGGAGTTGCGTAATGAATGAATGAACGAGTAAGTGAATGAATGAATTAAAGAAAGAATGAATGAATACATGAAGAATGAATGAATGAACGAACAAGTGAAAGAAAGAAATAAAGAGTGAATAAACGATAAGAAAGGAAAGAATAGTTAGCGACAGGTATGACGGACACGTGCAACGGGGCTCGCTACCCACGCTGCACGGACGCCAACCTGGTCGATAACGCATTATGGCTCAGAGATAGCCTATGGCTCAAAGGCAGCCGTTAAGTTAAATGACAAGTCAATACGAAATGGTCGTGGACAAACGGCACGTACGATGGGGGAGAATACCGTGGCCGTCAAGAGGAAGGATTCCGCGGCACGATCGATGGAGGGTATATTGTGGCCGGCCTAGGCGGAATCAGACATGGGGCTTACGGGCTGCTTTGAGTGGGGGCTCGGCCACTCAAGTAGACGTAAGGCCAAGCATTTCAAGAGACTATCAAGGTGTACTAGCCATCACGCTTCGATATGTGAGAATGCCCAAGTGATATGTCCAAAATGGCTTGTGATGCTAGCGACCCGTGTATGTAGATTAAGTGGACTATGCTAGTGGCAATCCACGTGCAAGTCCTTGCATTGAAACAAGTAGTCTAAGTTAACTAAATGAAGTGCCTCCTGAACATGCTTGAAATATAACATCCTGAACATGCTTGAAATGTAACACTCTGAACATGCTTGAAATGTAACACTCTGAACATGCTTGAAATGTAACACACCAAATGATAAGAGTGATTCATACAAGTGAGTTAGATAACGTGTCCACGACGTGCTAGAGCCTGAGGCAGGAACACGTCCTTAACATTGAATGTTTACATGAATCACGTTAAGTTACTACATATGAATTATTGACTAACTTGGTTTACTTTGGACAGAAAAGGCCGGACGGTAAGTATAGGTATGTCGTGCATGCATTTTCATGCAGACACTTGAATTCGACAACACGAGATAGGTTACGAAACCATAAAACTGATCCTAAGGCAAGATTAGAAAGACATGAATGATAGACGGTGCACAAAAGTAAATAGAACGTGTTTGGTAATGATAGCATTGTGGACGAGATAGCCTCCCCACCAGCGCATAACAATGTACTGATAACCCCACAGTCTGCTTGCAGGATGCAGGAGACGTCATCGCGTGTAGAGCTTCCCTCGAACGTGCTAAGGTGCGGAGCTATCTCTGGAGCCTTGGAGCGTTGCAAGGAGCTGGAGCACTATATACAGGACATAATGTATCGAAACATCGCCATGAATCATTCCATCTTGTAAGCCACTTGGTACGCCTTTTATGTTTTAGAGAGAGAGCTTGAGGGACTTGTAAACTCGGCCTAGCGCCGCTTGTAAACTTTTTGAATATCAATAAAGAGTTTGAATTCGCTTCAATTTGGTGTTCATTTACTTTCCGCTGCAATAGGGACACTCTGTACGACTCTGTGGCCTAGCTCAAATCGGCCGTTTCTGGGACTTGGCCTTGCACGGGCACAACCTAGGCCCGTGCGGCATCACGTCTTAGCGAGGATGATCGCTCCTACAGGAGCGGGGTGTGACAGATTGGTATCAGAGCACGGCTTTACGTCCTTGGACTTCACGTCGATTTCTCAGTTTTGAAAGCTCGTCGTTGGAAAAAGAAGTGTACGCTCTCTCTCATTGTGCCTTGGGATGTTCCATACAATAAGTCTAATATTTTTAAAAGCTCGTATAAGTACTCGGTTGAACGGGATCGATAGGCGAAGCCTTTGTGCCAAACCATGATGGACTTAAGTCGGAAGAAAACTAAAATGCTAGAAGTTAGCGAACGCAAGGCGTGCTTGAATAACCTTACGCTAACAATGGCGAACGAGTACACGAGACCAAAGTATAGTTCGAACGGGATGGTTATGCACGCAGCCTTTTGGCTAAGTTGTGCGGAGTATCCCGCACCTAGACCTTCTGGTGCAAATGAGTTACGAGCGAGATCGATTGTCGCTCGAACGAGAATAAGTGAGCGTGCAAACTCGAATATAGTCCGCATGGGATAGCTATGCACACGGCCTTTTGGATATGTTGTGCCGCGTGTCGTGCACCTCGACTTTTGGTGCAATCGAGTTGCGAGCGATATCAAGTACCGCTCGGTTGGGAACGAAGCTACACTTAGAGTGTATATCGAAAGGAATGCTATCAAGTTCACGCTTAGGCATACACAGAAGATTGATTTGGATTTTGAGGAATAGTGCGAACGACTTAGTGCGTCGATACGACATGGGCGATTAAGCTAGAGAATTCGTCGAACGAATCAGAAATATGTCTTAGCAAATGATGCGAATGTGATTATTGATTAAATAGGATGGCTCGAACCCAAGTAGTGTATGTGATAGCTTCGAGAAAGAATAAGAATGAGTGTCGACGACTAGTCGAGTGGCTCGAACCCTGAGTGGTATATGGACGACATAGAAATTGTTCGAGCGAGACTAAAGGATATACGGATAGAACGAGTATATCGACGAAGCGATGCGATCGCGTAAAGCCTTAGAACGCGTCATGCTTAGTTGGTCGTGACTTCGAATGTCCCGAACGAGATGTCATTCGGACAACTTGTCAATGGGCAATGCAAGTTAGAAATGACTCGGAACAATGATTAAAGATGTATGTCTTGATCGAGGAAGCTAGAGAATAGCACTGGTGATTTCGGATTGAGTCAAATGAAATATGACTTGAGTTTTGGAGAACGATATTGAAACTAGCTTGAGGAATAGCAATCGAACTTGATCTTTGATTGTATCGAATGGAATTGTGGTATATCCAGTTCGGACAATAGCATCAGTCGCACGATTCGAAATTGGTTGCAAAGGAAGATCGTCAGGTTAAGCATATCGTCGATGGTATTGAGGCGTATCAAAGATCGATATACGATAACTCGGGGGTACTCTGACTCGACGAATGATGATCGTGCAAATATTATTATTTCGATGGATGCTATCCTCGGGATGTTGAAATGTGTCGAGGAAAAGATAAACTTGGCTCGAGAATTTTCTGGTTGAATGAATGACGGTCGGACTATCGAATAGAGATCTTGTCTTGGAGGAAAATGAAATATTTGGATTTGCTTCGTCAATGACCACAACATTGACGTTCTTGTCTTATGCGAGTGCAACTCCAGCCTCGCACATGTGTCGCACCGATTAGGGCGATCACTCCGCGTGAGCGCTGGTATGGTGATTCATACAGTGGGGGTGTTCGAACTTGCATGGTATGGCAAATTTGATACATCGACTTGTGGTTTGATGCGAATGTGGACTCGAGAATGACTTAGCGTGCGTGATGGTTGAATTTGAGGATTGCGTAGGTCCAATCCGCGTATCGAGAATGAATTAGTCTAGACACAAGCATGAGTTATGCCCCGATGAGAATAATTATTCCGCGGGAGCGTTGCATGAGGATTCATGAACCACCGTGGATAATCGGACTCGCGTGAGATTGGGACGCAACATATTATCGAAGCTAGACGACCTCGTGATCGAATACATGAATTGGTTAGAATTTGTGATTTGAATGGATTCGAATACGCGCAACGAATGCATTGATGCGAATAGGTGATCGTGCTCGATGTTTAGAAATCTGAGTGATGCGAGCTTGAGTAGAAAACCCCGTACTACCGACTTTGGTTTGACCCAAGGATTGGGGTCAGTATTGGCATTATTGTTGGGGAACTATGATTCCAATCCTGACATTGACTTAGCCTCAAAAAGATGGCCTAGCGCGCGGTTAGGCGAGACGTCCTGTTTCAAGAGTTATCAATCGAAGAATTGATCTTGAGGATTGGTATGAATGGATAGTGTGAATCACGAATATAGGAATACCCCTCACGAGATTCGGCTGACATGCATATATTTCAGGGACGCCGGAGTATGTGCACGATGCGACTCGAGTGAGAATGACGAATTCTCTATCACACGGTTTGGTGAATGCATGTATTTTAGGGACGCCTGGAATACGTGCACGATCCAACCAAGTGACACGTTGAATTCCAAACGACACTTGAGGAATAAAAAGTATCAGGGATGGAGATCGTGTTAAAAGAAAGGAACGATACTAGTACAAGCGTGGCTCGGAATCAAAGAAACGTGTGAGCGGAGTGTGCGTGAACGACAACGAATTGGCCCTAAACAAGTGAATGATATGGAATCAATATCGTGCAAATAAAAGTTGGTATAACGAATTGAACCATTGATAGAAAGATATACTCGATGATAGTGAATACTTGGTCTTGAATCGGACGAAAATTTACTTAGACTTGGTCAACCCCGCTAAGAAGAAATCATACTGATTTCGTGGACAAGAACGCTTGAGAAGCGAATCGGGTCATCTTGATGACCGAGATAAATGAAAGTGAGTTTGTCTTAGCCTACGACCCTCGCATTTGACGAATTACAACGTGCCTCGTACGACCATTTCAGTCCCATGGCATGAAGAAATAACAACCAAGACGAAGAAACACTTGAATTGAATAAGTACCATCAACTCTAAAATGAATGAAAAGTTATTCAATAAAATCGACCAAACGTATGCGACACGGAACTCGGAAAGGTATCGAGTATGGTTTGATGCCATCGAACGATAGAGCCGTTCGATAGATTTGTCTAAGAAATACGACAACACGAGTTAAGGAATGGTAGGATGACCTGCACTCAGGAAGTCTCGAGGATGAGACTTATTTTGAGTGGTATATTATGTAATGACCTGCTCTGCCCTAGCGGAACGCCGATTCAAGCGGCAAGTACAACGACTCAAACGAGCCATCGACCCGAAGAGTTGGCATCGACCTGATGAAGAATCGATGCAAGGCTTACATTGGCCCATCAAGATGAATCCAGACTTAGACTTTCAAAGGCACGCTCGGAGTATCGTTCGGCCGATGCCAACATCGCTAAGGTGGGGCTCCGATGAACCTGTCTTTGCTTAGCCTAGACACATAACAATACGGACACTATTGCTAGAATCGCTAGGCGATAATACCGCTCATGCTAATAAATGACTCAACGCACCTAGCTAAGGGAATAATCCCATCTTGTATTCTTGTATAGAATATGGAAAAGGACATGTAAAATGTGAGAACTCTCGCACCGCGCTCTACGCTCGTGCTACGGCACAAGCTTACATTCAAGTTTTCTATGCGATCAACAATGAAACAATAAATGGTTTACAACAATAAAACGGAAGACTATCGACATAGTCGTTCCGAGTAGAGTATAGCAATATTGGAAATTTTGGGACCGATGGGTCGCCAAGGCGACTCCCGCACGGGGAATTGCGTAATGAATAAATGAACGAGTAAGTTAATGAATGAATTAAAGAAAGAATGAATGAATACGTGAAGAATGAATGAATGAACGAACAAGTGAAAGAAAGAAATGAAAGTGTGAATAAAAGATAAGAAAGGAAAGAATGGTTAGCGACAGGTATGACGGGCACGTGCAACGGGGCTCGCTACCCGCGCTGCACGGACGCCAACCTGGTCGATAACGTATTATGGCTCAGAGACAGACTATGGCTCAAAGATAGCCGTTAAGTTAAATGACAAGTCAATACGAAATGGTCGTGGACAAACGACACGGGCGATGGAGGGAATACCGTGGCCGTCAAGAGGAAGGATTCGCGGCACGATCGATGGGGGGGTATATCGTGGCCGGCCTAGGCGGAATCAAACATGGGGCTTACGGGCTACTTTGAGTGGGGCTCGACCACTCAAGGAGACGTAAGGCCAGGCATTTCAAGAGACTATCAAGGTGTACCAGCCATTATACTTCGATAGATGAGAATGCCCAAGTGATATGTCCAAAATGGCTTATGATGCCAGCGACCTGTATGTAGATTAAGTGGGCTATACTGGTGGCAATCCACGTGAAAGTTCTTGCATTGAAACAAGTAGTCTAAGTTAACTAAATGAAGTGCCTCCTGAATATGTTTGAAATATAACATCCTGAACATACTTGAAATGTAACACTCTGAACATGCTTAAAATGTAACACTCTGAACATGCTTGAAATGTAACTCACCAAATGATAAGAGTGATTCATGCAAGTGAGTTAGATAACATGCCCACGACGTGCTAGAGTCTGAGGCAGGAACACGCCCTTAACATTGAATGTTTACATGAATCACGTTAAGTTACTACATATGAATTGTTGACTAACTTGGTTTACTTTAGACAGGAAAGGCCGGACGGTAAGTATGGGTAAGTCATGCATGCATTTTCATGCAGACACTTGAATTTGGCAACACAAATAGGTTACGAAATATGCCATAAAAGATCCTAAGGCAAGATTAGAAAGACAATGAATGATAGACGGTGTACAAAATAAATAGAACGTGTTTGGTAATGATAGCAATATGGGCGAGCTAGCCTCCCCACCAATGCATAACAATGTACTGATAACCCACAGTCTGTTTGCAGATGCAGGAGACGTCATCGGGTGCAAAGCTTCCCTCGAATGTGCTAAGGCACGGAGCTATCTCTGGAGCCTTGGAGTGTTGCAAGGAGCTGGAGCACCATATACAGGACATAATGTATCAGAACATCGTCATAAATTATTCCATCTTGTAAGCCACTTGGCACGCCTTTTATGTTTCAGAGAGAGAGAGCTTGAGAGACTTGTAAACTCGGCCTAGCGCCGCTTGTAAACTTCTTGAATATCAATAAAGAGTTTAAATTCGCTTCAATTTGTGTTCATTTACTTTTTGCTGCAAATAGGGACACTCTGTGCGACTCTGTGGCCTAGCTCAAATCGGCCATTTCTGGACTTGACCTTGCACGGGCGCAACCTAGGCCCGTGCGGCATCACGCCTTAGCGAGGACGATCGCTCCTACGGGACGCGGGGGTGTGACAATGGCGCCGAGAGGTCCGTGTTCACGTTTGCAGCTTGGATCTTCATTAAGTCCGCCGAGAGGTCTTCATCATGCCCGCCGGAAGGTTTCCATCACGCCCGACGACCTAGATTTACTATACCAGTACTTTCTTATATTAAAATATTTTGGATATGTGTATTAATATTTCTTATATTAAAACATTATTCGTATGTGTGTATGAAGCTAATTTTGGATATGTGTGTATGTATTGTATTAAAACATTTGGGATACGTGTGCATGAAACTAAAAATTTATAGAAAACACAAATAATGATACGTGTGCCTACTGTAAAACTGTCGACAGGGATAAGGACTGCTGGAAACACGAATACTGATATTGTATTTAGAAACTGTTTATATGACTGTATATTGTGTGTGTAACTGTCGACAGGGATGTGGAGTGCAGGAAACACAAATACTGACATGCAATATTGTATTTAGCGATGGAATGGCGACGAAACAGCGACAGAAAACCTGGAATATTGCAGGCTAGTGACGGAACAGTGACAATTTTTTCGTTGCTACATGCTTGGAAAATTTACTTTGCAGACTACCGACGGAATAGCGACTGTAGTTTTCGTCGCTAAGGTTATGGAAAATATTTATTCCAGTATAGCGACTGAATAGCGACGTAAATTTTACCTACTATTCCGTCGCTATGTTCCTATCTGACACCAAAAGCGTATCGGAAACATCTTAGCGACGTAATTTTCTGTCGCTAGCCTGTCGCTACTTTATGCTGAATTACGCCGCTGCGACGTCGGTAGTTCGTTGGTAACTATAGCGACAGAGTTTTCGTCGCTATTACGTCGCATTTTCCAATAAATAGCACATCGTTAAATGCGTCACTAATCAGTCGCTATTTTCGACAAACTAGCGACTGATTTAAATTAGCGACACGTGATTTTCGAAAAACTATTTTTGTCGCTGATATGTCGCTATTTGGCTTTAGCGACGGAAAAACGACTTTTAGCGACGGATCCCGCCGTCGCTAAAAGCCTATTTTTTTGTAGTGTATTACCAATAGTTACAAATAATAATATTATTAATCAGTAGTAATCTAAACATAGACTTCAGGTATATGATAGTTGGTAGGATAATAATGCATCCGTAGTAACCCTACGGATAGAACAACCGTATATCACCAACTTTAAAATTCTAATTTAAGAGGTTTGCAAATTTAAAATGCCACTATGAAATTTCAACCGTATATCAGTATCCATGATAGTTGGTCATGCACATTTATTGAAGGCTACGACAGAGCACACTTAAATTTACCCAAGGAAACTCACTCATATAAAATGTCTTATACGCTCATAATTCCAGAAGAAAATTATTGAGTTTTAAGGACATAAGGACAAACGTGGGTATTATATTGAAACTATGAGTGACTAAATATAAAGAATACATTTACAAGAACCAGGAGTTCGTCCTAGGGAACCAGAAGTTCATCCAAGAGAACCAGATGTTCGTCGAAGTTCATCCTAGAGACCCAGAAGTTCGTCCTAGAGAGATTATCCAGCTATTCACCATGGATACGCGTTACACATATTAGGGTTGCCAAGTCACATATATCAAGAATAAGTTTTTTAAACCATAAATCCTGAAGATTGTATATGAATAACTAGTAGCATAGCTTGATTGCATCTCTTTTAGATGGCTTATGTTGGTATTGTTTGAAACTGAAATATTGGCATCTATGTTTTGTAAATTATTATGTTTATCTTCATATTATTAAATCTTTTAGACATGAGATATTTTTGGATAGAATATTTCTGTGATCTGTCACGTTAATAAGACATAATTTCCGCCGTTAGGGGGAGATATGAAGAAGATAAATTATTGTTCTAGAAGAACGTCGTGAATTATCGTTCTAGAAGAACGTCGTAAAGCATCGTTCTAAAAGAACGTTGTAAAGCATCGTTCTAGAAGAACGTATTGCATCATCGTTCTCGAAGAAGGTTCTAACACAACATTCCAGAAGAACGTGTCATGGCATATTTCTAATTTATCTAATCTTGACTAAATTAGGAGAAATTATCCTTTTCTTGCTTACGTTTTTAATTATGCTGCATAAATAGCTAACCATCTATAAATTTATTTTTTAATAGAAGTACCAAAAGAACAAAATAAAGACAGCAAATGAATATGTTCTTTTGTAAGAACGCGTAAGACCTCAAGGCTCTAAACATTTAACTCTCCAGAAGAAGAGGCTGAATAATACTAAAGATAAGGTTCATCTCTCCAGAAGAAGAGGCCGAATAATATAACCACTCTAATGCTCTTGAAGAAGCCGCTTCTGAAGTAGCATCTCCTGAAGAGAAAGTTCATGACAATCAGGAAGATGCCATGAACCAAAGATCCAATTTCTCAAAGTATATCGCTCCGGTAGAGGATATACCTCATATTCCAGAAGAGACTGAGAAAGAGGTACCGGTACCCATAAAATCTATGCTTTATATAGTTAAGAGAAATTTGCAATAAATTTTTTTTGTCATAAATGACATTATCGAATGAGAATAAAAAAGGTGATAAAATTAAATGATAACACTAAAACCACGAATAATCTAATGAATAGATGCGATATCTCTCGCAATATGTGGAGTGTTCGGTCCTACAGAACAGAACCCAAAGAGAATAAACCTGGTAGGTTTTAAATGGGTATCTGTAACAAATAGAGATCTAAATATAAGAGCTCAAGGATTAATGAAATAATCATGAATAGAATATGAATAAATATATTCTTCGATCCTGATAACCTAGACGATAAGATATATTATCGAAGGTCATGGATTTAAAATTATCAGGTAAATCCTTGAAGGATTTAATATTATCATGTTATCCCTGAAGGATCTACATATGGATTAAACCATCTAGAAGAATGTGATAGGCTCATTGAGTTTATGGAGAAATCCCTGAATTGGTTCATCAAAATGGTCACCTTCTGAAGAGAAGATCTCATGAAGAGATTTAGAATGCCTCCTGAAGAGATTTGAAATATCTTACGAAAAGATTGGAATCTCCCGAAGAGATTAGAATCTCCTGGAGAGAGAGGAATCTCCAGAAAAGATAAAGATAAATATTAAAAGAGATCTCATGTAATCTCATGAAAAGATGAATCTCTAGAAGAGATCTACTATAAATCTCCTGTAGAGATAAATTCTGCAGATATTTAATATAAATGATATACCTATAACGGTCAGATCAATAGGATCTTTTACGACCAAAAGAACATGTTCTGGGTCCTAAGTACCATGTTTAAAGAATATAAAATTCTTTATTGTCATTTATTCAGCACAATATTTTAGAATAATATTAGGCACATAAATTATTCTTGATGAATATTCTAATCTAATGAGATATGCAGATGAATGATATTTATCTGATACTCCATTAAGCGGATACCACAAACAAGGTATGTTTTTATAAATAACATTGCAGGTAGAGAAATAAATCAAATCACTGCGATAATTTTACCAAAGCGAACAGGGAATGTGTATGGCTATGTTTTCAACAGTTCGACATATCAGGGAGAGTTGCGAGCTTTCAAGAATCAAATAAAGCCTGCAAACTCTTCATAAGGATACAAGTATAAATGTATAGACAAATAAAGTGTTAGGGTGATATGTAATATTTAAATTGTATTGGGGGTTGATTTTTTATTTTGAATTGATGTAAGAACAATAATGTAATATTTTTTGAGGGAGAGCATCATGTAGATGCAAGCATCCTGAAGATGCTAATGGAGACAACTTGAAGCATGTCTTTGCGCATTGTACTCTTTTCCTTCGTTGAGGTTTTTTCTACGGGATTTCCCCTTCGAAAGATTTTTAACGAGACAATGTAAGTCACACCCACTTAGATTCCTGAAGACTCATATTCCCGAATATTATTGTACTCTCTTCTTTTCTATAGATTTTTCCCAAAGGATTTTTCCTAGAAAAGTTTTTAATGAGGCAATAATTAAAGTGGGCATACAAGGAGGAGTGTTGTAATTTGGATAAATCCAAATATGGATGCCCTTATCCATACCCACAACAACCTCTCTATCTCATTCCCTCTATATATGTTATCAATGAGAAAAGACACATACAGATTTTTGGCTACCAATTTTTTCTCTTTCTCTCTCATTTTTATAACACTATTTTAGATATTTTGATTAACGAAAGGATTTGCCTAATTATTAGTTTAAATTAATTAATTAATATTATTATTTGAATTCATTTTAAATATTATTTAATAATACTAGATATTATTTAAATAGTATTGCCGTCAATCGATTGAGATTTAATCAATCTAATGATTGATTCAATTCATGGAAGGATTTAATTTTTATCCTTTTCTATCTAGGAAACCCCTCTCCTATATAGGGGAGGCTTCCTCTATTTTCTTCCATAGCCCAAAATTTCATAAATCCTTATAGCCAACCATCACAGCAGTTCCATATGTGCCTGTGTATCATGTTCGTGTCCAGTTATTCTTTTAAATAATTTCTAGTATAGACATCATAATCTCCGTGTCCACTACCAGGCACGACACCAATTCCCAAATCTTCAAATCCCAAACCCAAATTTCCAAATTTTCTTTGTCGTGTCGGACAACCCTGACACAGCCAATCCCTTACCCTAACCCTAAATCTATTGGCCGCAGCCACCGGCCAGCAGGCCGTCGCCACCGCCATCTCCGACCACTCCCTGTCCTTTACTATCACCTCCACCAACCCGTTCCTGGCCACACCCGAACCCATCGTCACTTCCACCCTCAACCCTATCATCACCGCGTCCTCGCCACCTCACCGCAGAGCCACCACCATGACCGCCAGCACCCAAAACCACCGCCATCACCTATCATCCAAAACCTCAATCACCCTGGCCACCACCGTAGCTGCAAGCCAGCCACCAACAAACACAACCACCACATACACACCAACAGCACTACCGTCATACCTCACCTGAGCTCTGCCCCTCTCGATTCTCGCCGTTGTGGTCGTGTTCTTCTCCGGCGTGACTTTCACAACCACCGCAAGCATCATGGTCGTGGATCACTCGAACCGAGCACTCAAGCGCCATCTCTAGATCCGAGTGAGTCCCTGCATCAGCGTTGCCTCAATCAGGTAACTCTCCTCACTGCGTTGTTCCCGCGAGCAACGTCAGACCTCCTCGATTCGCACGCGAGCATAACCAGCTGTGCACCCTTCCGCGCCACTCAGGTCCTTAATACAATTTTTGTCGCCAGCACCATACGCCACAGCACCGTCGGTCGTCGACCGCCAGCAATTCAGGGGTGAGCACTTCTCTTTCTTTCTTTCGAACCCATTCTCAGTCTCTCTTGCTTTTCATTCTGGTGTGTGTATTTATTTTTTAAGGAAATTATTATTATTTTTATTTAGTTTTATTTTAATAGGCTATAGGTCGGAGTACAGGGTTTGGGCCTATTGGATTAGTTGGGCTTAGGTTTGGGACTAAAGTTATATCATATTTTTAGTTAACTAATTTGGCCTGATTATAGGCCTTTACATAAAAGCCTAAGTATAATTTGGGTTAGTATATATATATATATATTTTCAAAATTAGTATGTCATGGACTTTCGTACAAAATTAGTTTCCAAGAATTTTGCACAATAATATATTATATATATAATATTATAATATATATAAATATATATATATATATATTTTTTTCTTTTATATATATATATATATATAAATATATTATATAAGTATTATTAAATGGACTTGGGCCTATAATACTAATATTATTCAGATTGGTTATTATTATGATTATGATTATTTTATTATTGGGTTATTTAGTGAAACAGTGTTGGACTCTTGTATTTATTATTTTGATAATTATTAATTTTATAATTATATTCATTATTATTGTCAATATTATTTTGTTATTTATGAATTATTATTATTACCATTTTTCACTAGTATTAGTATCGTTGTTTATTAGTAAATTATATTATTATAATTTTATGGTATTTAAATATAACTCTTGACTTTAAAACATTATTATAATATTTTCTATCTGAATTATAGTTTGACCTAAGTATGATTCTTCTATAGTTCCAAAATATTTATTTAAAATATTTTGATCAGTAGTTTTCTAATATCTGAACGTATTTTCCAAACTAGTTATATATTTATTTATTAGATTCTATTCGATTTCGTCTTGATTATGGCTAGTCATACGTTTCTACTTCTATAATTTTGACTGCTCTATATCAATCCTAGGCTAATTGGGCCATTCTGGAACCAATGGCATGGTCTGTTCCACCATTAGAAGCTGTTTTGCATAGTTATGACATCCGCGACTATCTGCGCAACATGATCAAATCGCACAACAACTGCAACTAAACTGAGGAAAGTACACTATTGCTTTAAGCGTTTCTTACATTATAATGCTATCTTTTACTATATTTCATTGAATATCCAGATTGTGATACGATTGTGAAACGATAGGTTTGATTGTATCATTGCTCGTTTGTTGACTGTTTAGTGAGTCGGGAGAAAAATGCTAAACAGATGTGTGAACAAACCCAATATTGTCATTGAATGATAGCTAAGTAATATAACTCACGTATGGGTTAACCGTACCAAATATTGAATAATAGCCATCTATGATGTGCCGTATTAGCCCAGCCGTTCATATGTCGAAAAGTATTTCAAACACACTGTCTGTTTATTACATGTTCATTGCTAGTGTCTCGTTCATCCATATTCTTGCTAGTAGTTTCTTTGTACATGTTTATTATTTCCAGTTCATACATATGTTTCCTTTATTGTTCTACTACATTCCTACAGTCTAGCTTATTTTGTATTAAGTTACATAAATACAGTAGGATTGTACTTTGCTCCTTTTCTGACTAGATCATTGCAAGTGACTTGGCATATTTTCTACTTTTGTGGACCATACGGGGGGGGGGGGGGAGATAAAGATATTGGAGGTCGACCTTAGATTTTAGATAGAGTAGATACTTCTTGTATTTATTTATTTTAGCAGACTGTCGTAATATTGTATTTTGTAAAAGAATTATTGTGAATGAGCAATTAGATATGACTTTCTTGTATTTGAGATTGAAATTGAGACCTAGATAACGTACTACTGCCGATTCTGCGGTGTAGGATGGGCTTGGCTACGAACTCATATCCCGAAAAGCGGATGCGGATCGTGACACTAAGCAAGAAGAGCATGATGATGTCGGATGTTTTGGAAGCTTGCGTCTGCGTTCAAGGTTGTATTCGTGCAGAAAAAATCAAACTCAAAACTTAAGAGATGAAAGTGTCGACATTAGTGAGCTGGACTTTCAGTCTCTTACTTTGGAGGACACTACTGAAGGAGAAGGTGAGTAATAAACTTGGAGGAAAGACAGACGACAGACGACCAAAAAAATACTTGTATATTTTTTTATAAATTTTATGAAAATAAAATATTAATTTACAACTTGTACATGTTATTGCAAATTTTATGAAAAAAAATACTTATAAATTAAAGATATTGACATTAAGAAAAAATTTGTCAACTTCTTTTTGCTTATTTTTTTTGTTAGTTAATTTTTTTCCCTCTTTTGTCAACATAAAAAAATTTCTTAAAAAATAGGTCTGTCACACCCCAGAACCAGAATATTGGAGAGCGGGGGACAGACACAGCCAGCTACGTATTGAAGTACAATCCACCTCGCAATACGGTCGCGGCTGTCTACATGCATAAGTGTTATCTACAAGCCAACAATCTCTTATGGTCAAGAACAAGCCTAGTGTCTTAATCTCAAGCAAGCAAATAATTGTTACAAGATGTTAGATCATCAGACGTACAAAGTAAAGCATCCCAAACATTACATATTTAGATGATCATGAAGCTAGTCATATAAAATATGAAGACTAGCAAGAGTTTAAGTCATACATGAACAACCCTAGGATTTGCCAATCATGTAACAGCCCTTAGGTAGACAGAAATTTAAGTTCAATACGAGCTAACACTTGCACAACGGCTAAACGCCTCAAAAGAATAATTTATAATAGATTGAGAGAGCAAAATAAGAAACTTGCCACGGTTACGCCTGATGCTCACCATCTGACTGGAAGACGGGTAGATCCTCGGGTGCTACTCCAAAATCTGGCCATACAAAACCAGCTGGGTCAGACCCCAGAAAGATCAAGTGCCACAAGGAAGGCTCCACTTAGCACTACCAAAATACACTCAATTAGCGACGGATATTTAGCGACGGTAAATTGCCGTCGGTGTTAGCGACGGCTTCGTGGTCGCTCAGCGACTGAGTACCGACTACACGCCTTTGTCATTTTTTATTTTAATTTTAGGGGGAGGAAAGGTCGCATATCCGTCGCTAGACTGTCGGTAATATAGCGATGGATGTCTAGTCGTCGCTACGTAGTCGATTATTTGGCGGGAATTGTGTAGGAATTTGGCGGTACATTTCTTCGACTACGTAGCGACGTATATTCCGTTGGATAAACAATAATAGCGACTAATTGGCGACGGATTATTAGTCGTCGCTATTCCGTCGCTAAATTTACGTTCCAGACTTAAATTTATTAGCGACTGCTTAGCGACGGATTATCCGTCGAGATGGTTCTAGAAATGCCTGACATTTCCAGAACCATGGCGACGAAAGCAAAGTCGCTAAGCTGTCGCTACGATGTCGCCACATCGACTGCATAGCGACTATTCTTCCGTCGCCATGATACTGGAAATGCCAAGCATTTCCAGAACCTGATCGACGGATAGTCCGTCAGTAGGCCGTCGCTAATCCGTCGTTAGTTACCGACGGATGGCCGACAGAATGATACGCTCTGATACGCTATTACGACGGTTTACCGACAGAATTGTACTTCACTATTGTCTGCACAGTTCAGTACTTAATAGTTGAAATGGACGACAGTCCGTCGGAAATGCGTCGCTAAAGCTTCGTATTGTGACGTCGACAATACGTCGGTTAACGGTCGCTTCACGACTACGTAGCGACGGACCGTTATTAGCGACGAGCTGATTGCCGACGGATATTTTTGGCCAAAATTCGTCGGTTATCGGTCGCTAATCGTAATTACCGTCGGATTGGCGACGGATAGGGCCGTCGCTAAATCGATAAATTTTGGTAGTGTAGGAACTAAAAGCAGCATATAAAAAAAGAACTGATAAAAGAGCATAGTTAAAAACATGAAAGACTGAGTTAACATAAAACATAAGCTTGCAGAAGGAGGAACAAGAGGTAGTATAATTCCCATGTTAATCATGAGAAAATTTATTCAAGCACGACCAATCAAGTCCTACGTCTTGCTATTGTTAGCTAACTAGGATTATCACAAGCTTAGTTACTAACAAGATGCAATGAGATATTCCCGCAGTCACAAGTCCTACAGACTATCCAGGTTATCCAGCGAGGGTCGCAAAAGTTACAAGAATAAGAGTTATCAAGATTACTGGTATATTTTAGTGCTTATGATTCAAGAAGTACAACACATGACAGTGTGCTGGAAATGTGCCCTACTCGTCGGCAGGCTACAAGTCCACAGGTGTGGCCGGGATAACGGGATCGTCTGTAACTGAAAAATCTCTCTATATGAACTACTTGATCAATTTAGTCATTAACCTAGTCAAATTTATTGTAAATCCCTAATCGTGGTAAGCAGAAATCCATGTCCTAGACATAATGCAAGCCGAGACATGTAGCTTGTACAGGCACAATCAACTACGGAGTCAAGACAAGAGTTACACTAGCAAGACAGGAGTAGCCGTCGTAATAGCAATCAGATTATACATGTCATGTCAGGTTTACTCGTCACTTGTCAGAAGTGTACTTCGATGGGCCACTATCAAGAATTATCAAGACTGGCTCATATTATCATGTCGAGTTCATGTCAAGTCAAGTCAAGTCAAGTCAAGTCAAATCTTATCAAGCTCAAGCTCTATCATGCTCGACAAGTTATTAAGTTGGGTCGTCACAAGGCAAGGCAAGTATAGGGTACAAGCCAGGATCACAACATTAAACTAAGAACCATGAGAACGAGCATGGATATAAGCAACAAGAATTATCATGGAAAGAAATGGTACAAGGGTCGAAAGGGGCACTGGGGACAGCATGCGCCGGGGACAGCATGCACCGAGGACAGCATGCGCGGAGACAACATGCGTCGGGGCCCGCATGCGCTAGGGACAGCATGCGCCGAGAACAGCATGCGCTGCGGACATCATGCTCCGGGGCCAGCATGTGCCTGGGCCAAAAGGCACTAGGGCCAGGATGCCTGGGCCAAAAGGCGCCCGGGCCAGCATGCGCCAGTGCTAGCATGCACCAGTACCAGCATGCGCCAGTGACAGCACGCGACAGTGACAACATGCTCCATTACCAGCATGCACAAGTGCCAGCATGCGCCAGCATGCACCTGTGCCAGCATGCGCCAGCATGCACTGCTCTTTCTCCAACTAGCCTCTAAATGTTTATGAGAATCCATGAACTCCAAATGGCATAAATCCCTCAAATCAAGTCGAAATCTAACTTTTCAAAGGTCAAAATTGGGTTAGAACGAGATTTCCTACAACATGAAGTAACTAGTTTTCGAAAATACCAAGTTTTAATAGATCAAAACCAAGAAAAATATGAAAAGATCAAAACTTAGATCTATAAAAATTTATCCATCAAAACCAAAAATGTAAAGTTCTAAAGAGGCTTAGAATCAAGCAAGGAAGACAACGGAACAAAAAATTTTGAGATCCATCATGAAGTAAGTTGCACTTGTCTAGGGTTCTTGGTAGGTGGGGGAGGAGTAAATAAAGAAGACGGAGAAGTAATGAGAAGTTATGGAGGAGAGAGAAGGAGTTGGTTTATATACAAAACCTCTCCATCTCAAACAAAACCAAGCCAAGTCAAATTGAACCAAACCAAATCAAAATAAACCAAGTCAAAATTAAACCAAGACTAGGCTAAGCAAGACAAGTCTAACTACGATCCACCTGACAAATATCAGAAATCTCTACATGTATAATAAAAATACGTATAATGGAAAATGGGAGTGACAAGGTCCAACCCGGTCCCAACCCTGAACCGGCCCGGTTCAGTCCGAACTAGGTTCGGTTCAATCGAATCCGATCAACACTGGGTCCAGACTGGCCCAGCCCGATCCATCTCACACCTTGATACAGAGCTAGAAGGAGGGAATGGTGCTAGCGAAAATGGGTCCGAAATTGAAAGAAGAATGATCAGGGGCTGAGATTGCGATCACTACAAAAAAAATGCACATTGATAGCAAAGTAATAATACGTTTTGCTAAATTGCTATAAAAAATAAGTTTGATATTTTGGTTACTTTATAATAGCATTTGATAAACGCTAAGATAGAGTTTCATTAAGTGGGAACCTAAAAACACTTATACCGCCAAACACTTGACCAAAAAAAACACTTTTCCTCTTTTTTTCAGGTTTCTTTTATTTCCTCTTTTAATTTCCATCTTTTTCGAAAAACCCTAAAACTCACCACACTGGACGAATTCGCCGTGAAGGTCGCTGACACCGCCGATTAGAGTCGCCGACACGTCAATTAGAGTACCGACGCCGCCGTGAAGGTCG